>OENT01001982.1:0-30894 GCA_900239685.1 Rotaria macrura | reverse complement strand
TAGCAACCGAAAGACCCGATCTATTCGATGGCATAGGCACCGAAACGAATGAACGTCTTGATCATTTAATATTGACCGTGGGTCAGCAGGAATCACATATTTATCGACTTGGAAATGAACGTAGTGAACTTGTAGAACGTTATCAACGTGAAATTCTTGAATTACATAAGTAGATATGAAACATGACCTGGAACACTCATTGTTAATAATGAATTTCTATATATTTAGGTCATTCGATCTTTATCAGCGGGCAGTAGATAATGATTATCGCATGAAATTAAACGAATTTGTTGCATTATCTTCGCCGGCTGTTAAAGCATTTGAACCTGGACTAACTGAATGTAGAAAGGAAGATCAACCAGTACAATCGTCAAATGATAATCAATGGAGCGATTGGGATGAAAATCCAACGGTAACACTAGATACCGAAAAACAACAGCGAGATGTTGATATTCAACGTGTATTACCTATTGTTAATTACCAATCAGGTGATCAGCACGAGTCCAGTTATTCTAATGGTTTATTTGGTGTCTTACAAAATGCTCCCTCGCCATTGTCTCGAAGAACAACAAATGACTGGGATGAGCAAGTGTCACCGATTCAATGTTCGTCGGACGAACCAGCAGTTGAAAAAATATCAGACATCATAACTGCTAAACTCAACAAAATCATTTCGGAATACCCAGATCTATTCGTGACGACAACTGAACATCCGGTTGAAATACTTGATAATTTCATCTTGATTATTAGAAAGTTTCAAAATCAAATAAAAGATCTAGAAAAGTAAAAGAGACACATTTGAAAAGCAATATATCTTTGCAATTTATTTTCTATTAGTGCCTTTGATGCCTATCGACATCGTATTGACAATGAACCGACAGTAAAAGTCGATCAAATGGATTCCAATGATAGTTTCACACAGACATTTGGGTAAATTTTGAATTCTTCTTTTTGATGTTTTATTGTAATCCAATATGAAGTGATACAGTAAACAGGTATTTGAGAATATGAACTACTATCTAGATGTGTGTGGAGAGGAAATCATATAATGTTTATTTCCCATAAACGAAAAACAATAAATTTCGGAATACCGCAAAGAAATGTTTCATACATTGCTCATCCGATGTTCAGTTCGTTTCACAATGATCAATAGAGACGACAGGTGGGTGAGATGAGAGAATGTTATAATAGTATTCATGTCTATTGCAACCACTCAATTAGTATAGTTGTTTTCATTCATGTAGTATTCAGCTGAATGATATTAACATTTTTGAAGAAACTTTATTTCGTACTTTGTGCTATTGTTTTCGAGTAGCTTTTTCCATAACGAAGAAACTACTGAAATCATACCTATTGTGTGAGCCTTCAAGATCAGAAGGAGTTTTCAATTTTTCATGCTCACAACTCGTTAGAAGCGAAATTTAGGGCTAGAAGACATCTTGCTTTTCTTATAGCTAACAAGAGAAAACTGTTTTTCAAAAGATAATATCTGAGCACACGAACGTTTTGACATCGTTATCAGTACTCTAAAATCGCATTGTTATTGATTGTGATTCCGTACCATCACGCGTTAACAGGAAGATGAAACAAGTGAATTTCGATTCACCATGCCACTTCATAGATAATCCTAAAAACTTTTGGAGTCCCTCTGAGCTTGTTTTCGCCGACACGAATGATTTTCTTGCGCGAGTTCTAAGATGCTTTAATGAATTCGATTCATTTTCTGATGGCATCCTTTTTTGTCGAAGTGTAATATCTTTTTCTTCTAAACTACTATGTTATTACATAGTTTATCAATGCTTGAAGAATATCAGAAAGAAATTGATCACTTAAAAGAAAAACTTCAAGAAAATGACCTAATACACGAACAAGAAATTCAATTTTTGATGGGCGAGCGAAATCAAATGAAACTACAATTACATGACAAACAAAATGATTCCTCCAATAGTATTGAGTCACAAACAAATTTCGATACTGATTGGTATTGTATTTTCTGTTTTTTTGTTCGTTGTTCGGCGTGTTTTCTTAAATTTAGATTGAAGTATTCTTTAACTTTTTTAATTTGTGATTCTAGTAGCTTCACTGAATCTCGATTAAGTGAATGTCAAAGTCAATTAGATGTGTTACTTCGTGAACGTATTTCTTTAATGGAACAAATCAAACAATTGGCTCATCAATCTATAAAACATAATGTTGACGTTCAAACCGATAATGATTATGAATCGTAAGTATGAATTTTGAAGAAAAATGAAAAATGAAAAATAATTGTTCGTTACATTTCTCAAAAATAATATTCAAGATCAACACGTTCAGAACAACGTATATCACGTCGTGTATTTGAACAAGAAATATTAGCATCATCAAAAGAAAGTGAACAACTAAAACAATATGTGAAACAAATTCAAATCGAGAATAAAAAACTCAAAGATATTATATTTAAACTTGAATCAATGATAAATGATTGTATGCAGGAAAATGAACGACTTAAACTGGACAATCAACATCTTTCATTTTTATCGTATGCATCAAAAGAAACGACGAATGAACAAGAACATTTATCATCATCCGATACAGACATATGTTATCTAACATTAAAATGGTTAACATATGAAGTGGCACAACGTACATCAAATACGAATGAACAATCATCGTTTATTATTGATAATGATGATCCATATGTAAAACAACGATTATATGATACTGAACGACAAGTAATGAAAATAATATTTTTCATATATTTAATTTTGAACGAATTTCATGTGATTTGTTTTCGTTCATATTTATTTAGCTCAAAAGTGTTCGTATACAAAATCAAAGACTTAAGAAACAACTTGAAACATACACAATACAAATTAAACGTATTCAACATGAAATGACAGTAAAAACTCAAGAATTTACTACGCTCAAAATTGAAACTGAAAGGTAAGATAATTTAAAGTCTGAGATTAAACTTCTCTATAGAATTACGAAACAAATTGGAATAATAGTTGAGAATTCGTTTGTCTAGTCCATATCAGATGTGTACTGTTTTAACAACAATGTTTTCAAAAATTCTTCAACAACATTCATTGAATATGTTATAAATTTATTTTCACAAAAATTATGCTGGCTCATTTTAGTCGTATATTATATTATGATACATCCATGTAGTTCTTCTCGTTCAAATGTTCTGTAGTATGAACAAAAAAACAACGTAGTAAAAACATGAGAAAATTATGTTTGGTTGAGTAATAATACTGGCAGCTGTTTGTATATGAAATCGATTGTTCAACATGTTTCATGTACAATAATGATTATTTCATGCGAGAATAGTACACCATTAACAATTACATGTTGCAAACAATAGAATATTTGAAGGAGTATACTGTATGTCGAAGTCATTATCTTTCGATCATTGTGACGAGACGGGAAACCTCTTAATAGTATAATTGAGTAGGACAAATAGTACCGAGCTAAGATGAGAATTTCTTTCGATAACAGAACAGAGACTCACTGATCTACTGCTTTTCGTTTCCTTATCAATTTTATTCAATTAAATATGTTGGCTCGGTCAACAACAGACACAACTTCTAAAATATCTAAGATTAAGAGCTTGACGGAATAATCGATATTTTAATAGAGAATATTTGTTTCTTCAAGATTACGTACCAATGAAACTCAATATCGTTTGGAAGTTGATCGCCTTAAAGCAGATCTTCAATGTGATCGAGTAAAATTTCAACAATACGAACGTGAAATGGCCGATTTAAAACTTCAACGAATTAATGACGACAGTAGTACAGCAAATGTATGAATATATGAAATATTTCGTCTTAGAAACAAAATCTTAATTTTTACTTTTCGAATAGAATCTTCGTGAATTACTTGAATTAAAAGAACGTGAATTAAATGCATTGAAAGAAAAATTAGATTATACAATTCAAGCTCATCAACTTGAACTACAAGAAGCGAAGAAAGCCAATCAGGTAGGCACTGTCCACAGTTGCCATGATAATGTTTATACTTCGTCTTCCTCTTCCTCTTCTTCATGACTGTACTAACATGTACAAAACGATTCCGTGCTTTACATGGGATGCTTATTGAATACTATTGCACGCATACTGCTTGTTTTTCCATTAACTTAAACAATAGACATCACTCACATATGTGTTTCATGTAAAACATTCGCTTAGTTGATTGTTGTATTTTCATAGTTCGTTTTTTTTTTGATTTCTTTGAGATTATAAAAATTGTTGGTTTTTCTGTTGTTTTTCGTTGCAATTAGTTCACTTCATTCGGTGATACATGTTGTGTTTTTCTTGTATGCTATTTTTATCACGATTGATTTAAGTAAACAAAACATAAGATGTGTAATAAAAAAAAATAGAATTTATATTTGTTTGTATGCAGATTTGCACGTTCACATCGTTTTTTTTTATGCTGCTTATCTTTAACTATTTTATTAGAATGCCAAGGTTTTTCCTAGATATTGCTATTGTTTTCTTTTCAATATTAGTTTAGTTTTCTTTTTCTTGTTCTAGTTTTCACTTGATAATGTTCAACGCTTTGAACAATTAGATCAACGTCATCAAGAAAAACGAAAAGAATTAGAAACACGACTAGGAAAAATATGTAAAATTATCAAACCATTGATTGATAATGAATATCTATTCAAAGAAGTAATGAATAATAAATTTTCATGTCTTCATATGTACACTTGTACACGATTTTTCTCTACATAGAATTCAATAATTGATATCGATGAATTACAAGGATTAATTACAGACACTGAAGCAGAAGAAAGAGTTATAACGTAAGTAGAACTATTGAATCCATTAGTAGCTACTATAAATTTTAAATTTTAAAATCCAGTACTAATTATTACAAATAGTCGATGAAAAACGCTTAAAAGCTTTCGAATGAGTGAATGACGGAAACTACGTTTAACAATATCTGAAGTATTAGAGAGGAGAAAAAAAAACATTTCTGCTTAGTTCGTGACTAAAATTGAGTTATGATATTTTAAAATTAGTTTGGATTTATTCGTTTATGTTTTTTTCCGATAGTCTCGCACGAATATTTGCGCTTGAAATGAATGGTAACCTATCGATCTAAATTTTGCTAGATGAACGAACTTCTCCAAGTTTTCTATAACTTATTCATGCATGTCGTATCATATGAAAAAGAAATCATTCAAATTGTAAAACGAACTCATGCTATAGATATCATTCATATGAACTCTTTCAGAATCTTGAAAAAAGAAAACGTTGTATCTCTCTTATTTGTTCGTTATGTATCATGATGAAATTATCGATAAGAATATTCTATGTCGAATGCATAAACATGCGAATATTTTTTATTTAATAGTTCACTTGGTCCAATACGAGATTGTTTGGGTCTATTGGAAAGTCAAATGAAAGAATTACAATTTAATCTTATTGAAAGTCAAGTTCATCGTTCAAAACGGTGGGAATATAAATTAGAATTGGAATGTTTATCATGTGAAAATGAAAAGTAATAGTAGTTTATATTTCGAAATGAAACTAGTCAAAATCGTTCTATTTGTTCTATCTTCAGGGAAGTAACCCACGATGTTCAAGATTTACAAGAAGCATATCAAAATCCTGATATTTTTCTTGAATCATCACGCATTGAACCTATAACAGAATGTTCATATCCATTAGTCGTTGATTTTATTGAAAATGACGTTCGTTTATGTATAGACGATCTGTTAGACGAAGTTATTATAAGAACAACAGTCTAGTAAACATTATGTTCTTACTTATATTTTTACTGTATTGTACTCTTCTTTTATTGTGAGTGCGTTTTGACGAGATCGGGAATTTCTCTTCTCTTGTTTTTGCTTGTTAAAGGTTTTTGTTAGTCTTTATTCAAATTGCATTGCCTATTTATTATTTTTGTTGATCACTAATAAAGAAAAACCGCATAAGTGTTATGATATTGAGAGAAAAACAATATTATTTTTCGTCAAATGATTGTATCTCTTGAACACTATAAAATATATGTAAAACTACGCAGCAAACAGGACAAGTACATAAAGAATTAGTGATTTTCTAGTGCATTTTTTCCAATAAGTTTGAAAAGATCAAAATGTATACAATCATTCAAGAGTAATCTTCTATGTTTTGCAAATGACTATCGATTTATGTAAACTCATGCTCGTCAAGTCCAATGCTAATATTGAAGTATTTTTAAAATGAATCGATAGTCAATTTTATGTTTTGTACTTCGAAGGTCTTTTGAATGGTTCATCGACAAATAAAACTCATTGAAAATGTAACGTAGTCAGTTTCGTAGAGCGAACGATTCTCTATCGAATGAACGTAGTACAGAGACCTTCAACTGTTCAATCTTTTCTTCGAAAAGAGAAAATAAAAAGGGTTCATTCGTTGTATGCCACATGTTTAAATGTATGATAAACCGTTTAAAATAATATGAATTCTTGTTGAAAAAAGAATTGTTGATAAATCCTCAGATTAATATGAATTTTTCTTTTCAATAAAGCCTAAAATTCTTTTCACTGCTTGTCTAATTACACTTTTAGGTTTTTTACCCAGTGGTTCCAAAGAGAATGTCAAGATGATATTTTTCAACATGAAGGATCTTGACAAAGAAGGTATCATTTTTCTAGCATGAAACCATTGTTTGGTTAACAAAAAAAAACAGAATATACAAACAACTACCGATATCGTAATGTGTGATTTTTCCACACAAAGAAAAACGTAATGAAGTAAGTAGATTGAAAGTTCACGCCGAATTTGAAACTTCCAAATAAGTTATCTTTGACTGTACTTTATGAAATATATATCAAAAACATTGCAGTTTACGACGAAGAAGTCTTTTAAATTTCATACTTTTTGAATAGTGTCAAGTAAAACGTTCTTTTCAAGGTCATTGAAGGAACTACTACATTAAATTAGCCCTATTAAACTTTGATCTCATCTAGTATTTATTGTAAGTCAACCGTTATACTGTAAAGAGCATAAAGATCATTTTAAAAATGTTTACGGTGAACGGTTTTCATTGTAGAAGAGCGACGCTTGGATTGCGTTGAATAAGGAAAAAAGACTCGAGATAATTTGTCTTTAAATTTGTCTCAAGACAGATTTTTTTGTTTATCTACATTCATCCGAATAATTAGTATATATTTATAAAAAACATTTAATTACATAATAAAATTGAGCATACTTTTTTGTGTCCGTTTATGTTTTTAATTAACCCAGGTCGAAAAATCTGACACAAGATCTTATGAAATACATACAAGATCTTGGAATATGGGCGAAATCTGACAAGAATCCGACAAAAAATCGTAGTCTCTGAGATCTTGCATAAGATCGTACAATCAGATTCTTGAAAGATCTTATTAATGTGTAAGATGTTTCAAGAATCTGATTGTGCGATCTGATGGAAGATCTCAGAGACTACGATTTTCGTACGATTTTTTGTCGGATCTTACACGATCATATAAGATCAGATGCACAATCTTATCAGATCTTAATATCTGATAGTTTGCCCTGGGAATATGCATATGAATATTCACAGATCGAATATATTGAATTGTTAAAAAGTTGATACAGAGTTCTATAAATTCAAAAACATATGACAGAAATATTCATCATGCAGATTAGGATGACAAGAGAGAAAGTAAATATGTGTGTTCTTCATTATAAGAATTAAGAGAGTGTTTGTATTAGAATGAGGTGCTTCCATTTGATATTGTTCAAATGAACTGGAGATTTTTCATTATAATGAGATGCCCACTGGTAGAATGTTTATTCTACATTCATCATGTTATTCATTTAAAGTACTATTCGAAGATATAAAACTTTATTTTCGATGATGCAAATTATCAACAATAGAATTATTCATTACAATTTTGAAGAGTTGATATGTGTAACATTGAATAGAAATCGATTTGATGAAGAATGAATGAAGACAAGCGTCGTATTGATGGAGTAAAAGATATTTATCTAACTTTTCCTTGACAATGTTTGTATTAAAACATTGAAAATGATGTTCTTGTATTCATACTATCATGACTATTTTAAAATAGGGAATTAAAACCTTGACTGAATAATAATTAGAATTCCAACGAATAGAATTTATCGAATTATTTTGTGTGTCGTTGATATTGATATATATCGTATGAAAATACATCACTTTTGCTTTCATTTTTCTTCGTATTGCATTGAAACTAATGAATCATACAAGAATGTTTTCTATTCGAACTTTTCATTGTGATTTTCAAACGATATCTGTGTTTCCTGAGCTAAGCGATAAATAATTGACAAAAAACCGTTTTCATCATATATTTTCTTATTAAAAATCAATTTTATACTTGAGGATGGAATAATCTCCACGCTTTTGATTTTCATTTCTGTGACATAGCGAATAGAACGACATAACAAATTCACTTCACCATTTCGATTGTAAATTTCAGAAGAAATACCGTATAGAAAATGTGAGATACTACAAACACATCGTTGATCTTGTTCGATGCGACATTTAAGATTTTTCCGAATTTGTAATATTGTATCACAGTGTTCAATTTGCCATTTCGAGTCTAATGACACATGAATATTTTTGTCTTTGCTCTTCTATTTCACCAAACAGTACTTTCAGTTCGTATGGTATTACCTATATTCTTTAAAATTATCAAACAAAATTACAAAGATGTGTATTTTAAAATACATTCCTTTTGTTTCATGGATTTTTTTTAGAAATATTATCATATTGATTTCACTTCATTGTTTGACTTTAGCTACAAAAATTTCTCACGAATCGAAATTAAAACTAAAGAAAAATGTATCATTGAGATTATCAAATGTAATTGTTTGACTATTTCTTAACGAATTTCTAAAAATCTGAAGAAATCGTAAATCTCTTCAACATGTATCATTTACAAAATAGAAGAATTTATGCATCATCGTAATTCTGTCAATCACAACAGATGATCACTGATACTATTATTAATCGATTGCATGCATGTCCATTTCATTTTCAACGAACACAACATTCCAAGTTATGTTCAAGGACAAACAACATTTTGTATTTTCATTATGAATTAAAAGAAAGCCAACCGATCTTCATTGTTAATATTTATTCGTAGGATTCAAATCGATTAAATTTTACTCAAAGTTTTAACGTTTTGCTCTACTATACGAAGAGAAGAAATTCCATTCATTCAGACTATAAACAACAACAGACATGATTTCCTTTTGAATTAAATTGAGTGTTCTCAATATTTTGAACTTATTATGACACAGATCTTTCTCTTAGTTACATCATCAAAAATTGTCCTACATTTATTCCAAATTGCTAAACATATTATTCTTGAACTTCGATGACTATGGAAACCATAGAAAGTGTGTCCGTCCTTTTCACTTGACTTCTTATGAAAGTTATTTTATGAGCGATGGATGAATTACATTAAAAAAATGTATGAGAGTTACTTAAGATTTTTCTGTTTTAAAGTATGATAAAAAAATATTTGTTAAGTAATGGAAGGAGATTTGGCAGTCGAAATAGTTTAGAATAACGAAAAAAAAAACAAAAGCGATGCTATGAAACGGGAGATGATGTTTGTTGTTATTTTTGAAACTTGAAAAAATACAAAGACTTTATAGTTCAACTTTTGAAGATTATGTATGAATGTTAAATTCAAGAATAAAACCGTGCTGCTAACTATTGCGGAAATATATGGCATTATCATTTTATTAGTTGACTGTTCAGACATCGTATTTGTTTCTATGTATATATGTATATTTAGAAATGAATCGGATCTGTAGTGAATTTATACAGTCTAATATATATACAAACAAAGATTATTATTAGTTTCATTCTTAAAATAAAAAAACAAATAAGTATTAACAATCGACAAAAAAAAAGAAACAAGATGGAAAGCACCGTACTCAATGGCAAGAAAAGAATAAAATCAATGAGAAAAAGAAAAAAAGGAGAAGCTTTAAGAAAAGACCGAAAAAAAGACTTTCAAATTCAGACAGACATTCATTTCTATCCGATTGTTCCTGTTGTTGTTGTTGTTGTTGAATGTTGAGCTTTACTAGCAACAGCTATATGATTTGATGATCCCGGTGTTTTAACGAAGAGTTGTTTTGTTGTTTCTGCTGATGTCAAATTTCCATGTGAATGATAATTAATTACATTTTGTTTATTAGCTGTATTTGATGTCGACGGATAGAATCTTAATGGTGGTGATTGATGTTGAGTTTCTTGCGTTGTTGTAACACCATTGGCTTTCGATGATTTACTACTACATGAACTAACTCGTGAATGTAACGCAGAATTTTTTAAAAATAGACCGATTGCTTTTACTGTTACTGAGGGAGCTAACAATATAAAAAGTAAAGGAAAGAATATATATATATATATATATACATATATATATTCGAAAAAGTATTATATTAATTCTATTTACGAAACCATAGAAAAACGGATAAGTTTATTATTATTGATACGAAATTTCTTTTTCTCTTACTGCTCAATTTCATTGCGACGAATAAAAAACTTCAAGGGCTTTTTTTCTTCATACGAAATGTTTCGAAGTTGACGCGAGAATATATGAACGTTAAAATATTTTATGAATATTTTCTCAGGAAAAAAAAGAGGATAAAAATAGCTTCAAAAATCAGGCTAGTACACAAAATAGACATAAAAGAAAACATTAACTTACCAGGATTATATCGCATCGGTGAATGATGCTGATGTCTTTTAACATGGTCGACTTGTGATGCACGACTAATGGTTTTTGATGTACGACTATCACCAGTTGTACTTGCTAACAGATCATGTGGTATATGAAAACCATTTTGATTTGCATGGTCAAGTGTTGACGTCGGTAAACTGCGTGGTTTAAGTTTATGTTGTTGTTGTTGCTGAAGCTGCTGCTGTTGTTGAGAAACAATGATATTATTGCGTTGAGTTATAATTGTGGTTCTTATTGGTGCCAGACTATTCGGATTTTGTATTCGACGTGTAACGATAGGTTCATCGATTTGATCAACACTATGTGCTACACCGGATGATTTTCTTCCCATGACATCATGAAATATTTTTCTAGAAACGACTTTTGATGTTGGTACCAATTCGTTTAATGCCTCTTGTGTTAAACCATTTGTAATACTATTAGTGATTGCATTCGTACGCACTAAAACTTGCTCCTCAAATGCAAAATTTGATTTTTCACGCATCAATTTTTGTCCGTTAGCTGTTGGCGGAGAAGTTTGTTGAGATATGAGATGTGGTAGTGCACGACGACCAGGCAGCAATGGCTCATGACGATGAAGTTTATCAAGTATAATGTCGGATGCACCATCAGCTATAGCAACAGTGGCTGTGCCCGATATTGTGGAATGAGCATTTACAGAATTATTATATGTACGATCTGGCCAACCTAAACCTTCTTTCAGACGTCGTTCAATCAAGCTATAGAGAGCTCGACATGCAATCGGTTTTCTATGCAATACAGCTTCTTCGACTTCATGTTCTGAGTATCCATACCTAATGCAAATGACAAGCAAGAACTTATTTATGTTGAATTCTTATTTCCATAGATTTACTTTATTGCGAGATATCTGATTATATTTTGATTGATTTCTCTTAAATCAGTATGAGGCTTAAAAGGTGTTAATTCAATGGGTCCTAACGAATCGGTTAAGTATGGATGACGAAGAATTTCTGGTATACTTATTCGTTTAGTTGGCGATGGTTCTAATAATCTTGATAATAAATCTTGACAATCTGAATCAAATTATACAATAAATTTAAAATCACATGGATATTTGTGTTTTTTTCCAAGTCGTCTCTTACCACGTGAAAGTGTGTTAGGTATTTCACATCCTTTGAGAATACATGCATGAAGTTTAGCAAGATTTCGACTACGATGCTCGACTTTGAATGGAAGTTTACCGAGTAGCATAGCGTACATATTGACACCTATGCTCCATACGTCAACAGCTGGACCATATTCTTGATGAGCGAAAATTTCCGGTGCTGCATACCTAAAAATTTCAATATTCAATAATTCACTTGTTTTTCTTTGTCTTTGCATTTATTAATACTAACGCTGGTGAACCACATTGAGTTGTTAAAAAACCTTTTTCATCAAGACAATTACTAAGACCAAAATCTACAAAAGAACGTTCTTGTTATTAAGAAACTTTAGAAGAAAAACAATATCATTCATTACCAATGATAATAATATCATTGTTTTGATCGAGCATGAAATTTTGAAGTTTTATATCTCGATGTATGACACGTGCATGATGCATATGGTCTACAGCCGAAACGATTTGTCGAATATATTTTTTCGTTTCATTCTCGTCTAATTGTTTCCTATGAAAAAAAAATTTACAACGATTGTGCTTTGATGAAAACGAATATATTTCCGTTCTTGCTTCATTTTCGTCTTACCTCTTTGTTAAATATTTAACAAATTCATTTCCTTGTACTAGATCCATGACAATATAATAGGAGTTTTCAGTTTCCATAACTTCATGTAATTGTACTATATTCTTGTGACACATACGTTGCATCATCGATGCTTCACGACGTAGATTAGCACGTAAATAATTTCGTTTAAATACTTCACGTTTATTAATAACTTTGACAGCGACCTAGTAGACAAAAACAAACAGATAAATATGATTCGAAAGTCAACGTGGTTAGGAATATATTTTTTCTTTTTTAAGGTTCATATTATAATATTATGAACATGCATTCGAAACTTAGAGTTATCTAATTCAGTCTCACGTTAAAAAAATGCATAGAATCAAAAATAAAATTCGACAGCGAAATTACTTTTTAAAGTTCGATGTATAAAGATTTCTGCTTACTTTCATTTCTGTGATCAGATGAACGCCCAAACGTACTTTGGCAAAGCTACCTTCTCCGATTGTTTTCAAGATAACATAATTTCCAACTTTTTTTCGTTTTTCATCGGGTGACGTATCGCCTGTATCGACTGTTGATGCTCTGTCAGGTGTTGTCGCATTATTTGAACCTTGTACCATAGTTATAGGTTAAGAAATAGTTTCAATAATATGTAAAATTTAATCCAAGGTCGACACAAGGTCTAGCAAAATAAGAAAACACAGTGGAATATAATCAATTGGTTTGTTTATTATTTAATATTATAAGCTGACGAAAAAAATCACATTGAACAATATATATATATATATATATATATTGATATAATTAAAAGGAAGTGAATGCATACAAGTGAGAAAAAACAAGAGTTTCCTGAAAAGGTCGACTTTAACCGTTTTAATTTACAAGGCTAGCATAACTATCATACATGAAGACACGCGTTGACAATAATAATTTTTTTTTCACAGCATAGAAATAAAAAGCCACTGTCGGGTATATTTCAAATTTCAAGAGAGTTATTGACGATAGAAAATTTTTATGCTTACCTTTTTCACTTACAAAAAAAAAATATTATGTGGATGGACAACTTTAAATTTAGTCAACACAATTTTATAATAAATCTCTATTAGTAAACAATAACTCTTTGTAACTATGACAAGTACGCGAATACAAAATTTTCATGGTATGCCATTAACTGCAACTAATTAGTTCTAGTTAATCTCAAAAGATACCATTAATCATATACCTGTTTTAATGCTTTATTCTTCGCATACAAATATGGAGAATTTCAATCGTGACAATCATTCATGGTACAGATGATGACAATACATAGACGAAGTAATGAAGATTGTTTCGCGTATTACAATTAATATTATTATTACTATTTATAAAAGACTTTCGTACGTCTGTGTGAGATTTGTGTTTGTATGCGTGTCTGCCGGTGTCTGTATGTATGTTTGAAATCAATGTGGAACAAAGAGAGAGAGAGAGAAATCTGAAGAATAGAGCAAAAAAAGACGACGACCAACAGTGTCGGTAGTAAGTTGGATGACTTCTTGCATGCTGAAAATTCTCGTCATCACAAAAATACAATAGAAGCAACAGAAAAAAAAAAGAGGACGAACAGTCAAGAAATCCGTGTAGTCGCCGCTGTAGTATCGATTTCACTGTCCTCTTTCTCATTCATTCTCAAGATGCTTATAGTTGAGCTTCCTGATAGTTTTTTTTTCATGATCCATTGAATCTTCATTGTCAAGAATAAACAAAGCTTGAATTGTACAACACATGACTATAGAGTAAAAATGAAAAGAAGAAGTCAAACGTCTATTCGAATCTTCCAAGTTTTAAAACTCAATCGAGAACAAAAGAAAGAAAAATGTTCACAAGCAAATAGAGACACATACTGTAGAATGTCTGTGTAATAGAGTTACAGAAAAATATAAATAAAACTCTTCTATTACTATCACTATCCTCAATCATTATATTCTGATAAAAATAAAAATCTAAAAAACGTATGAAAACAATCACCTGAATTCGAATGTCGTCGTTTTTGCTCTACAAACTTTTGAAAAACATAGTTGAAATTTGCAATTTTCACTTTCTTTTTTTTCAAGTAACTTATTAAAAATTACTCATATAACTAAAACCAAATTTATATTGAAACAAACAAACCTGCAGTGTTTTGCTTTTGCAAGCCACTACCGTTTGTTTATATGGCACTTGTCTTCAGTCGTGTTTTAAGCTTAAAAATAATAAATTCTTTCGTTATTTTCATTGCTTTCTTTTTTTATTTCTTTTACTCTCTTTCTGTGCATTTCGCTGTCTCTCTCTCTCTCTCTCTTTTTTCTCTTCTCTTTTCAATGTTATTCTTTATTCTAAGCAAAAAAATGCACAAGATCAGTACACATTTGTTAGTTTCGATAAAAATAATGCCAGAACACTTGTTGATAGTTTGAGTAACAAAGTTCGGTTCAATGTGACATGCAAAGATACATTAGTATATCGTTGATTGATTCTTACCGTTCGCATTATTTGAATAAATCTAGAACGTACACATATAATGCACAAGTCAATGCTTACTAAATTGTTCATGGACTCGACAAATAAAAGTCAGTTCAGTTATTTACTCCTACGCTTACCTATTTTTACAAAGTGAGAGAGAGAGAGAAAGCTAACGAGAAAATGACGCAGTGAGATGAATAAACAAACAAATCAAATATGATCGAACGAGCAAGCATGTGTGCAACATTGTACAGAGCACTATAACCACTAGTACTCAAGAAGTAATCTCCGTCGAATCAAACTATTGTGTGTACAACATAATCACTCTATCGATATTTTCTCTTGTTCTACCATCGTTATTGTCGATAATTGATCAATAAGAATGTGTATGTGTATGAACAGACTAAATCAATAGAATGGCCATTGACGAAAAATTGGTTGATCTTCATAATATGTTATTTGATTTCTTGATGTCAAATAATTTAAATTCGATTATTAAAATTTTAGAAATATTGTATCATACGTATGTGAATGGATATATATATATATACATATTTAGAAAAACAATGGAAACATAGACAACAATTAGACACGTATCGATTCTATTGATTAATCCTGTTTGATTGAAAGAATCGAATATTTTCCATTCAGACTATTAATGGGTTCTCTCATTCATTTCTACTCAAGTCGAAAAGTAAATTTTTACTTACGATTTAAAAGAATTAAAGTGAGAACTGACAGACTTATAACCGTAAAAGGGAAAAAACATGTTTACTGAATAAGTTTCTCCTATTATATAGTGCCTCAACCAAATCTTGTGTGGTTTCTTTCTAATCACTCAATAAATTCAATAGTCATCTCTTTCAAAATGGTATATACTTGAGAATTATTATTATCCTCCTAATCATTTAATACAATCAACTATAATCACTTGAGAACAACTGTTTGTTGCTTGAATAGGAATAATTAAAGTTAACATGATCATTTTTTTCATAAAATATCGGCTACTCATAATTCAGTCAGTTCTTCATATTTCGAAAAGTGTTGACCAAATAATTTGAATTAACTTACCGATAAATCAATATGGCGTGGGAGAAAAAAGTTGACAGTCATATGTGTTCAGTAATATTGGATGCTATTACATTTCTTTGATTCAATAGAAATCAACACATTAACTAGTTGTCTGAACTTTATTATTCAATCTCTAGTAGAACATAGTTTTGTAATGAAAGTACACGTTAAATTATTTACTGAAATAGATTTTCAATCTTGTTTTTTATCTAGTGAAATTGAAGTCCATTAGATTTTTTTTCATAATATGTTCGATTATGATGATATTCGTGAAGACTATAATAACTATAACAATCATTAATTTCATACAATTACTTTGAGAAAAAAATAATATTATTCGGTTCTCTCGTACATCTATTTAATAAATTCGTTGTTTTTTTTTCTTGTCTCTGAAAATTTCATACAATTCAAATAGATAATTAATAATGACACTTGTCAAGATCAAATCAAATCTAATGATAATTGATAGTTTTCAAAATGATAACACAAATACTCATGATGATGTACTGAACTTTATTATTTATATCAATCGAGGCCATCTCAATAGTTTGAACTATTCAATATCGATTATGTATCGCTATTTACCAATAAGAATATGAAAAGGTAATAATTGCTGATTTTGAATCATAATCTTTTGTTTGAATATTTTCAAGAATAACTTCAACTCTATTGATGGATTCTTTTCGTCATAGTTGTTGATCATTCGACTTGAGTATACATCGAAAAAGAAAATACATGAATAGAAATTGTTTCTATTACTATTATTGCTTCGTAGCAAAGTTAAACAGGAAGAATGATGAATGTATGCTCGTTAGTAATTTGAAACCCATTTCTATCTGTATATTAGAATAATATTCATGATGGTAGGATTTTGTAATTGAGTAATTGCTCAAAACGAATTCATTCAACTTCTATAATTATCAGTCGATTTAGATTAGAAAAACTTGAGCTTCGGTTACAAATTCTTTTTCGATAGCATTAAAATTAATTCCAAAACAACGTAGAAGATGTCTATCGACTGTTTGGGTTTTAGATGAACATACTTGTATCGTTAAGATGTTGACTCTTATATTCCATCATGACAATTCATAATAGTAGTATTTACTATTGAACTATTCAATGTATTGTATTTTTCTTCTCTGTAATAAAAACTAATTTCAACAGTTTTTTACAATTGAGTATTGATCCCAGAATTGCACAAGACGAAATTGAAAGAAAATGAGACCGGATTACATCCAATTTTTCGGTTGCTGTGAACAAAGAAAAAGACGGCGTATTTGTCGTGTTCCAATCTTACGATATTTATACGTCCACTTTTAGTATTTATTCAAAAGAAACGCATGTCAGTGAACTCTTTAGTTGGAATGAAACGAGCTCCCATCATTTTATCTCGTAGAGAGAAAAGAATTGCACCATATTGCTTCGCTGACGCACCATCTGTGAATCATCGTAAGTATGAATTAGTCGAGAAATTATTAAAGCATTCAATAATTACAATACCCTTTACATTTTAAACGAAAAAGTCGAACTACTAGTTTGTATAGTAATTATTTCACACTTCAAGAGTTCTATGATTTTTGATCGAGCTATGTTAACAATTTCTGCCAACACTGTACGGTCGAGATTTGTACAACATTTCTATACGATGCTAGATCGTTTTAAGTGCGTTCATGAATATGACGGGTTCGAAATGAGAACTCATTATTTTTCTAGGTTATGTAACCATATTTCACAGTAGCAACAGTGTGATATGGTTTTGATTGAGCGAAAAGAAAATTGTAAAAACTCCAAATGTTTTTATTAACAACAATAAAACAGCAGCTGTAGAAATCAGGGAAATCTTTTTTTTTTTATTAGATTGGATTGTTTTGTTCGATTGTGAATCATCATGCTATGATCGTAGCTCAAAATTCTACAACTGTTCTTTGATTTTCTCATTCAAATTCTTTATGTCTAAATCTGTACTTTTTAATATCATTTAATACTTAATTTATGTATTACATTGCTTTTCTTCAATTAAATTAAATATTACTTTTCATTGAATTAAACTGAAGATTTCGCTAAAAAATCTTTCGCTGATTTGCCACCATATCGCAACAATAACAATATTGAACATTGCTTCTACCACACTAAATTTTAGTTTTATCAAAAACTTCTGATAGAAATTTAGAATTTATCTAATAGTCCCTTAGTTAATACTAAACCCCCCTATAATAGAAGACTCCCTTCGAGAAAAATTTATTCCGACGCAATAGAAGACCCCCTTTAATTAATTACTTTTTCGCTAATTAAGAACTGTAATTAGTGTTTTTCCATCAAAATATGCTTGATTCGTAGAGTTTTCAGTTGGATATAATAAGAGAATGTGTTCATAATGATAATGACAACCTTAAAGCCTTGAAAATCCCGATGGGAATCCGGAAAATCCCTTTAGTTTTCTGGAAAACCTTTTAAATTAAATATTGAGAAAAAATTTGGTTCTTAATAGAAGCGCCCTTGGAAAAGTTTTTTGCTGGAACATAACAGAGGACCCGGGATCTTTTATTGTAGGAGGGGGGGGGGGCGTAGCACGAACTGCTACGACCGCATAGAAGCATAGTTGATTCGAGCTATTTTCTGACTTACCAAAGTTCTTTGGGCTTATTATTAGATGGATTAAAACATATTCATCAGACATGTTCATTTACGATGGATTTGAAAAAAACATGATTGATCTTTGTTTTTAACGAGAGCTTGATTTATCAGATAGTGAATCACAACACCATGCATTACTTTGACTTGTTCATGGTATAATATTGAGTATTCGATGCAGTAGCCACATGTTTTCCTCAAAAACATGTAGCTCAGAATGAATAGAAACATCTACTTCTTAGATCAATCAACTTAATCTAAAATGACAGAATATGAAAAGCGTAATAGAACATCGTGCATATTTATTACTTTATAAAAACAAAACTCATCACGATACTTTTTTTTAATGTTTTCCTCAGAAGATTGCGAGTGCATGAATGTAAAATCACATCCATTTAGTATTCGATATTGGATATGATTGATATTTTGTTTAAAGAAGCATAACTCTTGATAACAGTAGCGACTATTCATTCTAATGAACTTTTGATGAAAAAGAGAAAAAAATTCCACCTAGATAAGGAATCTACATTTTGCTATTTTCTACATAGAACATCATCTGCTTGGTCTGAAATCTGTCGATGTCTTGAGGAAACACTTAAGTTTCAGCCAGAATCCTGATTCTCAAATTTTTTTCAGATATAGACTGCCTTCAATTCTAGGAATCCTCAATTGTACGGTTTTTTCTCAAGGTTCAAACAGATTCTATCTAAGAATTTGATGAGATTTTTGTAGAGATTCCTTCACGACTCGAGTAAAAAGATTTGTCTAAGGATTGAATTCAATTTTCGAATAAGAGTACAACAAGATTAGTCAATATTCTAAACGAGTACGTTGTGTTGATTCTTGTATGAATTTTCTAAATTCGATAATTCATAAGAAAACTAATCTTGAATGCTTCAAAGACAGTGATGAAAGCCATGATTACAATCACACGAACTGACTTCAAAGTTTTGATGAATAATAATTAGTATCTTTTCAAATGCTATGTTTCATTACTTGATTTAGATTCACAGATGATTCTCTGGAAGATGAAAATTAAGGCATATCAAACTATGGTAGCAAAGAGTTAGAAAATCTTTAGATCCTCGCAGGATTTGAAACATGTATCTTAAGTAAAAATGCGAGAAGTATTAATCAGAAAAATTTCTACGTTCTCATCAGATTTTGATTTAAATTTTGCAGAGTTCAACATTGTAGTACAATTTCATCCTGACTTTTCGATACATGATATTAAAGAAAAACAGAAAGCAAGAGGTGAGATTTCATAACGTAGTTTCTTCTATAGTTCAAATTTGCCTACATTATTGATATCCATATGAAATTCAGATCGAAAGCAAGATTTCTGTTCCAGCTATTATTTAGGCATGCAACACAATGAATGGGTTCCGTCCAGTTTGGTTGACTAATTAAGATCAACTAGAGCAATTTCCCAGCTTGTCGACAGAATTTTTTTTCCACATTTCATCGATAAAATCTGTTTTCTATTTCGATCACAACTATTTTCTTCCTTTGATATATCGCAGTTTAATGATTAAACGCTTGATCATCAAGTTAAGATTCAATTAATCAATCAAAAAAATGAATATTCAGTTTTTTTAAAGTTAAAAGGCACTTCATCTGTGGTTTAGTGAATAAAAGTCAAAATTCACTTTGATCCATTTTTGACAATCGCTTCATTTATTTTACGAGATGAAGTCATCACGAGTTGCTGACCGTGTTATCACAAATAGTGCATTCTGCTAAATGCACTTTGCTATATATACAAGTTTGATTGGATAAATGTTTTACAGAACATCCGTTGAGTTTTTCTATTTATTAATCTGAAAATCGTTCTGAGTGAAACGTAACTATTGCTGAGAAAAATCTAAAATACCGTAATAAAGCATGCTAGAGGTTTCCTGGCTTTCGCATTTTTCTTAGCAACAATTATGTTTCACTCAGAACGATTTTTAGATTAACTCAACGGATATTCTGTAAAAAATTTATCCAATCAAACTTGTGTGTATATCAAAGTGAATTTTGACTTTTATTTACTAAACCACAGATCAAGTGCCTTTCAACTGTAAAAAAAACTGAATATTCAGTTTTTGATTTATTAATTGAACCTTAACTTGACGATCAAGCGCTTAATTATTAAATTGCGGTATATAAAAGGAAGAAAATAGTTGTCGACCAACTGGAACAATTAAGGGTGCGTCGACGAAACGGGACGATACCAATGAATGCCTTAAATAAACACTATTTTTTATCATACAAAGAAAAGATTGTTTTTAAATGCTCAAATTTTAGATATTCTTTGCAAAACAACGAACGATATTTGCTTCATTATTAGAATATGATATGATAATGAAACAAAACATAATGCCATCGAATTAATCGAAGACAATCTGTAGTGTGATGGTCTATTTTGAATACTAATTTCAATAACAGTTCAAGACGACAACCCTGATGCACACTAATAATTTTAGAATGCTTTTTTCTTAATCTAGCTAATTAAATATGAATTAAATTTATGCACAACCGATTCTGTTATTGCAGATGATCGCCAAAATTTATCTGAATTAGAATATGTTGACGTTTGCCAATTGAATCTTGATTTCATTGCTTTATTTTAACCATATATTAGCACATGCAGTTGAATACTCACTTAAAATAGTTAAGTGATGCACTTCTGTTTGCATTTTCTCTTAGTTTTATTCATCGATTTATGATTGGCCGAGAACATGTTCATAGATTAATTGCTGATCCACGATTAGACACATATGACACAGTTAGATTATACGAGCATGTATTACCAAGTGAAGTAATTTCTGAAAAATGACATTATGGAGTTTTCGATAGGAATACAAAAGATACTCTGATTTTCAGAATCGAATAATACTTGTCAAAAGTGCTTTTAAAAGATGAATTGTAACACGTAACTGAATCGAGAGTGTCGTACGGTTCTGTAGATAATGTCGACACACTTGACATTCTTCATTTAAATGTGAAGTTGTAGAAACATTTTAAAACATCTTAACACACTTATCGATGCACTATTGATATAAAATTTCGCTTATCGAACGATTTGCTTCATCATCTTCACAGAAATTTTTTCAAACATCTAGGTATTTGTTTTTTTCTTTTACAACAAACACTTCGCAACAGTTTTACTTTCTGATTTTTCCAGTAGTTTCGAAAAATAAGTGAGAACTCGAAAAATTGGATTAATGCTGCTAGGTTCTGAATCTTTAGGCAAGCAGTTTATTGTCGCAAGGTAACCACTAGCAGTAACAACTACGCATCTGTTACCATCCATTAGTAAGCGATAGGTTTTCACCATTTTTTAGTATTTGTCCATAATCATTTCAACTTGCATTTCATGAGTATCAATAGCAAAGAATCGACTAAAGCATTTCTAAAAACAAGTCGGGGAGTAAGTAAAGATGTGTTTATCGTGAATTGATAATAGTAGGCCGATGGGTATCAGTTTTGATGGTGATCGGCGAGAAAATAAAAGAATAAATAAAGGTTTTATTGTTATTGGATAGAATTGTGTTAAATGAATGAATCAATTTCTACTACTGATAATCAAAGTTAAAGTGAAAAGAAGTGCCAGGTTCTTGTTGACTGTACATCTCGTGATGAAACTTCAACATATTTATAGAGGCAAATTCTTACCGTGTATTCTCATAAATCAATCCTTGATATGAAAAATTATCAAAGCAAGTACCGTTCTTTTTCTATGTTATGATGACTGTGCTTGATCTCATCTTGATTAACTGTTTCTAATCACACTGCAGACGGTAAGCGATTTGACATTCAAGTTTGAAAACAAAGCTGTTTACGACTAACTAACGCAATCTTAATTCAATTGATCTTGTTTTTTTGAGAAACTTAGTTCTATTTTGATGTTATACCATACACTGAGTTATCGCGTACTCAGATAATGGTAGCATTTAAGTCGTCATAACGTAAGCATAACAGATCGTTTATGGTACGATTTGTCCTAAAAATAAATCTATCTCGTATATTACTCTTGACTTGAAAAGGGCATGATAAAAAATCTTGTCGTTGTTCTCACTTTCATAACTAGAAACAAATATATAAAAGCAAGTGATACGACATTTTTGCGCACAACTATATCGAGTAAAATTACTTTTCCTCTTGTTTATATCAATCATTTACATTTCTTAAGTTGACAAGAAATTTCGATTTTTAGATCAAGCATATGTATTTTGATAATCCGTAGCTTTGCAGCGACGAGTGAGAAATCGAATCAAGCATAGCGTTTTTTGTAAAGTTTTAGTTGATGTTCGTTTTTCTGAATAGCTGGATATTTTTAAACGAACATGGAGCACAAAATATAGCAAAGAACTAGTGAGAGAAAACAATGCGTGTCTTCCCACGAGAATGATTCCTAAAATCAATGGAATCCGAGAGACAGAACAACTTTCGGATTTAACGGAATCTAGCGCGAGCTTTCGACTCACATTTAACTGATAAGATTACCAAGTACTATAATCAGCACCTAATTAAGACAATAAGGTTCATTCTTCGGATCCATTTAAATACCCGACTTCACGAATCTGATCGGATCTGGGAGTTTAATTGCGGGTAATTTTTCGTAATTGAAGAAAAACATGTCCTCAGAGCGGAATCAAGGGGAGAGTGAGAAAAATGAGTGCACAATCTGAATTATCTGCAAAGTAAAATCAAGATGAAAACACAAAAACGTCGCAGTATAGAATCACGATAAAATTTAATTATATGAAGAAATAAAAAAATACAAGCAGTATAGGTTGATTAGAGATTTAATTACTTTTAGGTTCAAACTGTTGATCGTCCTTGGCACATGGGTCCAATACATGAATGAATCTGATGCAAAGAGAATGCAATCTCTTTTAACAACGATTTGAATTGAAAATACCATTTAAATACTTTCTTTCACACTTGATAGGTAAAAAAATGACGTGGATGACACGCATCGTTGAAAGCACCGGGCTAGCTCCATCAATATGATACCCTCACTTGAATCAAGCTGCATGGGCTAATTATCTTACTATTTGCATTTTTTGCTTGTTTCCATAATACGAACATTAGTATCTTTACATCTCGATTTTACTCGGAAGACAATGTCCAACCTGCGGTTCGACCTGTCCACGTAAAGTTCCACCTATTTCGGCAAAGTCAAAAAATTGCGACATTTATGCGTTCAGTATATAATTTTTACGCTGTCCTAGGGATGACGTGAGACGTTTTCTTATTTATTGTTTCAGAGATGTTATCTATTTATTCATTTCGGAGAAACCTCAATCAACTCTCTGTAGAAATAAACTTCGATGAAAATATGCCGATTTTTAAAAGCGTTATTCCGTCACAAAAATTTTATCTACATGTGAGACGAAGCTATCATATATTTTGAATTGTGTTTTTTCGCTATGTTTAGCTTGTCATTTCAGCTACAACTTTTTGTATAGAAAAGTTTTTAATCTACTCGTAATTGAGCTAAATATTTTAGTTCTTCACACCCTAGTTGCACATGAAGTCCGTGTTTGGTTATTCCATCACGCTCATATATATGAATCATAAAAAAGTAACAGAAAAACAAGATCTAGTGAAACTTTTATTATGTGTAGGGCAGCTCGACTTATATATGTATTAATAAAAATATCAGGTCTATTCGACTTCAATCTTTTGAGATACATCAGAGATAAAGTGAAAAAACGTTATTCCGTCACGCTTGGACAGATCGAGTTGCTTTTTTTCTCCAAGCACCTGATTCTGCTTTGCGCACATGTTTTTCATCAAATTAAGAAAAATACATGTTGTATAGCCAATATAAAAGTGAAGAGTGTCAGATTTTTTTACGTAAACAAGATGAACGTTGTTTTCTAACTTTACTCTGTTAAGGTAGGTAAAATTAAACTCCTTACTGCTCAATTAAAGTTGCATACTTGACTTGAGTTGACGTTTTTAAAGTAAATGAAAGATAAAGTGCCACGCCTAACTTCAGATGCACAGTATTTCTAGAAACCGAATTTTCAAAATAGTATTGAACAAAGTAGTATTCTTCTCAGTATTGTAAAATGAGCAGAAAGTGCTGAATCTATGTACCGTACGACTGAGTTACGGCTTGAGAAAAATAACATTCAGAGTAATATTTCTGTAGAAACAAAACTATTGGATATTTTCGAATCTATTAAGTAACACAAAACAAGTCTAGTGATTAAGGTCTGTCAACACGATTATTCGAAAAAAATATTTTTCGGTATCGACTTTCGAATGACTGCGCAAGCTTCGTGTCAGATCGTTCTCGTGAACATTTCAACAGTTTCCATCAATTATTTTCATCAAAACTAATAAAATGGCTCGGGAATATATTTGATGGTTTAGTTGAATATGTTTAAATGGTGAAAATTTTCATGACTCCGACTGATCATTTACCAGAAAACAATGAAATTCGACATTGTCAATTTGAACCAGTTTTTTACGTCTTCCAAGAAAATAATCAAATAATTTAAACAGCTTACATATTGCGATCATTGAACGAATGCTAGGTCATTTCTCTAGTGTGCATGAGTTATGTTCAGATAACATTTTCTCATCAGTTAACAAGCCGGTCAAATTGAAATTTAGAAAACGTAAAATTATCTGTCTCCCTTATCAGGACATGGCTGCTTTGCATTCGCTATCTGTTCAATGCTATGAGAATATTCGATCAAGATGCAACTTTAAAGTGTTCATCCCATAGCCGATAGTAACTGCAAACTTTCTGTATTATCATGGTAATATTCTATCATGTAAATTGGCATTTGTGCATCTGTGGAAAACAGTTTAGTGAGCAAGAACGTCGAGAAAAATAGTAAAAGATGTACTTCTTCAGTTTGTCAATGTTATTTTATTATTATCACAATAGCCGTTTTCCAAGAGTGTCAATAAAGATCATCCAATTAATCTTCCCTTGTTTTTGTAAGATTAATGGTTAATTTAGTCATTGTGTGTTAAGAATCTTTGTTGAGTTCTTGTCAAGGTCGTGTTAAATTCTTAATATTTCGTGCCTTAATGCTCGCCTTTCATTGCTTCATCTAACCTCAATAGAACAAGAATAAATCGTTGTGCAATTTCTAATAGTTCTAGTGACAAAGTACCATACATTTTCTAGATGGCGACGAGAGTAAGAGACAAACAAGAGAAAATATTTCCAAGTAGCATAGTTAGAAAATTTTAAAGTTGATACACAGTACGCAATAAGTTGGCATCGTGTCATGTTTCTTTTTCATAACTGTTCTTCATTTCGTGATTTAAATAACAGACACACAGAAGTACATAGAGAAGTGCAGCGACCCACGAGAAGACAAAATCAGACAAACAATCCATTATACTTTATACACTCATGTTATTTCCTTTTACTGTAGTTTTATGGCCACATGGCATAGTGCATCATGAGCATTTGTCAGTCGTCGACGATTACAACACCAACGGCTACTTCAGATACTGACAATAGCTCTGCATTCTCAAGCATAATGCAACGACAGATTTCTTATGCTCGCATGACTGAACAATAAATGCTCATTTGCCTCGGTGATATCACTGACGACAATAATGGAAATGATTTTCACAATTTTATTGGGAAGTTGAGAGAAATTGTAAACCAGATCCACTCATTTACCGATCCGGATGAATATATCGATTTTATAACAGACATTAAAGAAGAGACAGTAATGATGATTATTTCCAGCAGTTTCCAACAAACAATTTCTCCCATGATTCAAGACATTCCACAAATCGACATTATATATATCTTTCTGTGAAAACCAAGCTTTCGGCGAAGTGAGAACAAAACAATGGTCAAAACTAAGAGGAGTCTCTAATGATATTACTTCGATGTGTGACGTTCTTTGTGAAACGACGGACCAATATGATCGTAACATAATTTCGATCAGTTTTCTCACGCCTCATGTTACTGAAAACAAAAGGATAAACCTCGACGAATTAGAATGTTCATTTATGTACACACAAGTGATGAAAGAAATATTGTTAAGTATTGATTGCAAACAACATCATATCGATCTTTTTCTTGCATACTGTCATGTGACGTTCAAGGACAACCTCAGGGAACTTGTTCATGTTAATAAGCTCCAGCGTGAATATCAAGCACATGAACTCAGTTGGTGGTATACTTCTCGATGTTTTCTATATTCGATTCTCAACCGGTCGCTACGAATGATGGAAGTTGATTGCATCACAAGTATGGGATTTTTTATTCTTGATCTGCACAATCAAATAGAGAAGCTTCATCAGGAACAATATGCTGCTGGTTCAGACATTGAACCGTTTATGGTCTTTCGTGGTCAAGGCCTTTCGAAGATTGAATTTGATCGACTGTTCAAGACACAAGGAGGTCTCTTATCATTTAATAATTTCTATCGACTAGTAAAATTCGTCATGTGTCGCATACCTTTGCTCGTCGAATTGTGCTAGAGTCCGACATTTTCGGCATTTTATTTGTTATACGAATTGATCCATCCATACCTTCAACGCCATTTGCCAACATTCAATATGTCAGTCGCTTTAGAGGCGAAGACGAAATTCTCTTCGGCCTGCATTCTATTTTTCGAATTGGATCAATCACACAAATCGATGATAATAATAACCTTTGGCAAGTAGAACTATCAATGACTAATAGCAATGATCCAGAACTTCAGGCGCTTACTGAATGTGTGCGCAACGAAACCTATCCGAATACACAAGGTTGGAATCGTCTCGGAATGTTGCTAATAAGACTGGGAGAATTCGGAAAAGCCAAAGAAGTATTTGAGATTCTGCTGAGTCAGACAACGATTGATCAAGAAAAAGCATCTATCTATCATCATATTGCAGAGATAATGATCGGTCAAGGTAAATATACAAATGGTATATTCTATTGCCAACAAGCTATTAAAATAGGTGAAAAAATTTTTTCACCCATGGACGTCACTTTGGCTGCCTATTACAACATGAATGGTAAACTGCATTCAAAAATAGATGACCATTCGAATGCACTCTCATACTATCAGAAAGCAAATATTATCTTCCAAAAAGTTTTGCCTGCGAATCATTTTGATTTAGCTACTTCTTACAATAATCTTGGTTACACACATTACAGCATGAATGATAGTACCAACGCACTCTCATACTACCAAAAAGCACTCGACATAAGACAAAACGTTCTTCCTTCAAATCACCCTGATTTAGCTCAATCTAATAATAACATGAGTGCTTTTTATTTTTCGATGAAGGATTTTTCTCGTGCAATCGCACTTCTTCGAAAAGCACGTGAAATTTTCGAAAAATTCTTCCCTCGAATCATCCTCATTTAGCCTTATCGTATAATAACATAGATGCAGTATATTCTGAGATGAGTCAACATTCGAATGCACTTTCATATTATCGAAAAGCAGCGGAAATCTACGGAAAAATTGTCCCTTCAGATCATTCTGAATCAGTTGTTACCTACTACAACATTGGTGTAGTTTATGAGAAAAAAGGCAATTATACGGACGCACTTTTATATTATCAAAAAAACTGCAGATATTTTCCAGAAATTTCTGCAATCCAATCGTTCTGATCTAGTTAGGGTTTACAGTGGCATCGCCAGAGTGTATGACAAAATAGGTGATTTCACTAATGCACTAGCGTATTATCTAAAACTACTAGGAATCTGCGAAAAAGCTATTCCTGCAAATAATTCTAAATTGGCTGAATGTTACAAGAAAATCAGTATGGTGTATCGAAAAATGGGTGACAATTTGAGTACAATCTCATTTCTTCAAAAGGAACAGGAAATGTTGCGTAAAATTCTTCCAACTAATATTGTCAATTTAGCCTTATCGTACCACAACATTGGCTCAATTTATAATACCATGAAGGACTATTCAAATACATTATTATATTATCAAAACTCTGTGGATATGCTTGAAAAAATTCTTTCAGCAAATGATCCTAATGTGGCTAAAATCTACAATTCCATATCCATGGTGTACGACGAAATCGATAATTTCAACAATGCATTAATATATTCTCAAAAAGAGCTAGGAATCTATGAAAAAGCCATTCCTTCAGATTATTCTCATTTGGCTAAGTGTTACAATAACATTGTTATGCTGCATCAAAAAATGGGCAACCATTCAAGTGCCATTCTGTTTCGTCAAAAAGAACTAGAAATCTTGACTGATACTCTTCCTTCCAATCATCCGGATTTAGCTCAATCGAACCATAAAATAGGCATGGCGTATTTTTATATGAATGAATATGCAAATGCAATCTGTTTTCTTCAAAAAGAGCTGAAAATCTTGCAAGAGGTTCCCGATTTAAATCATCGGAATTCAGCTACTTGCTTCAGTAACGTTGGCACAATTCATGAAACGATGGGTGACCATTTGAAGGCACTCCAGTTTTTTCGAAAGGCAATAGAAATTTGGGAAAAAACGTTTTCTTCAGACGATTCTGATTTAGGCACTGTGTAAGGCAATATTGGTTGGATTTATTACAAAATTGGTGACTATTCCAATTCATTATCATTTTCTGAACGTGCCAGTAGCAGTTTAGAGCGTACTCTACTGATAGATGATTCTCGCGTTCGATCGTTACGAGAGAACATTATATGGATGAAGAAACAAATTTAATCACTTTTTATCCTATTCAAAAGAAATACAACTAATATATAGAAGAAACCTACTTCTTTCTGACTTTTTAATGCTTAGTTAAATACTGTTTTATTCAAACATTATTTGAGAATATCGAGTGAAAAAATTATTGATACAGGTCCAATGATGAACGTGTTTTGTACATTAAAATTCTCTTCCATATAGCTTGTGGAGCGATGTGGTAATTCACTGCTTTATACACTCAACCAACTGACGAAATCTCGTCTATGATATATTTACTGTACTCTTGCTAAATGATGTGAGCTAAGTTAATGTCTGCAGTGCTGAGAAATAACAGCTGGTTGGGAAACAAAATAAGCTATCATTGAGGTCAACATATAAATATTTTAATCCAAGGAATAGTAGAAATTATTTGGAAATATAAAGCATTAGAAATATGTCGACATGTATTTTGTTACTTTAATAAAATAAAACTTTGAACTTCTTTTTTCATTGCGATGTTCGATTCGATGGAATATAAGTTTCACATTACTTTTCTCTTTGATTACTACATCTCATTCTTTCTTATACGTATATGTACTTTGACTACAGAAGAGTCAGAGATATTTTCCTTGTTATAAACAATCACAATGCATTCAATTAATAATAATATCTCGGATGGATTGTCAACAACAAAATAAATGAATGACTATGGATAAAAAAGACAACAAACTGCAAATTCGATAATGAGAACTCTATGCTAAATCATTGATTCTGGCATTTATGAAGTATTTGAGTATGAAGGCCGATCAATTATCAAATGAAGAGGAACTTGACCATTGTCACTATATCCATATACCTTTGTTAATGAATGACTTCATGTTGTCAAAAAAATGCTATTTCCTTCCGGAAGTTCAAGATTCTTTACGAGATGAATTTTGTTTCAAACGAGTTTTGGGTAACCCCTTAAAAGAAAACATTTAACATAGTCTATATCTCATATGCTGTATGTGATAGAAAAATATTTCAAGTTCAGGTTTCTTGGCAAAATATGAGGTGTTTCGAGGATTCTAGATGCACTATTTTATTTTCAAAACGAATTAGAAACACTTGTCGTTTTTATTGTATAGATCCATTTTCACATCTATTCACGCTCTCAATTAAATAATTGTAATATTAATTCACAGAAAACATCTATAGTCATGAATCAGTGACGTTTTTTGTACGAGTTGTTGCATAACACCATGTCCACGAAATATATGAAATAAAATATTGATGACAGATACCACGATCGTCCGTTTTTTATTTAGAAACAAGATTTTCTTTCTTGAGATGCTGAAAAAGGAGTGAACGAAATCAGACTTGAAACATTTAACATATCCGACAAAATAGTCTAGTGGTTTCTCTTATTACAGTTAAGGATTTCGTCGAATTTTTCTCATGTGTTACTTGCACTACACTACTCATCTAATCGTGTCATTGTACATTCATTTAATTATGAATATATAATTTTAACGGTTATTCTAATTGTTATTCTCGGAGAAGCCTGCCTGGGCAATGCGGACATTTCATTGAGAAAATGCTTCAACTGGGGGACGGCTGGTTCTACGCAGTGAAATCATTCGCCTATCAAAATTCAGATTCTTATTTTCCGAATGGTCGATCTGGAGATCACAAGTGGATTTCCGTTCGTATT
>OENT01001981.1:0-30904 GCA_900239685.1 Rotaria macrura | reverse complement strand
AAGCAATAAGAGAGAAAAAGGGAGGGAAACTAGAAACTAGAAAGAGAAACAAACAAATGTGCAAACAATAAACATCAAGATAAGATCAGTGACGATTAGATCGTCACAGGGGGGTTATGGTACCCCCTACAGAGGGCGTCTGGAATCCCCTCAGGGAAGGGGGAGCAGGATTCAGTGACTTTGTCTGTAATGGAGGGGGCTGGACAGCATCAAAATTCTCACTCTTAAACTTCCACTCACAGTTTTTTTCGAAAACATATATGAGTTCCACAAAATATTCACTAGCATGAAATCAAAAAACATCATCCGTCTCAGGACTGTATTATTGTTGTCGTTTCCATTTCGATCATACATCAAAGTTCTGTAATCTATGTTTGAACATGAAACGTCTAAATTCAACTCACACAACAATCTAACACGCATGCTAGACTATTATCTATGACGTTCGAACTCAAAACACTATCACAAATATCGAAAATCTTTTATCTAGTAATATGGTACTAAATCGGAGAGTTTCATTTTTTCTTCTTCTAACGAGCAAATGCGTTCTATCAAATCATTCACTCATCATAGTTGATAAATTAAATATATACATCCTGTTCATAGGCAAGACATACGATTGATTTAAACAATTGATATAGCTCACTCATAGCACTACGAAAGTTTCAGTCACAAGTTAAACTGAAAGTCAAATAGAGTCAGTGGGTGTAAATGCACAAAAAAACTTCATGTACTTCATTACAAAAATCATCACTTTTTTAGTTTTCATTTTCTCGAAAACATTTCGTCACAAGACAGGTAGCTGAGACTATGTTCTGTCGATTGGTGAAAAACTCTTTTCGAAACCTTTTGAGTAGAGCTATCTACAAGGTGTTCTTTGATCACTACTTGCAAGTTATACATTTACCCTATTTGAGTCTACTGGATAAAACCGCTCGTGCCACTGGGGTTAATATATAATCTCAGCCATTTTTCGCATACTTTTTATTACCTACTTTTCAAGTGATTGGTGCACTATTTTCTTTTGATTTTTTACCTATCGACAGTTCAAAGTCTTCTCTATCGCTCTAAGCTAATCTTTATGTCATGAGTTAAAATCATTTATTTCTTAAGAGCTCACAAAAAGAACGCAATAAAAATTTTCGTATGCATTTACTCCACACGGAGTGATTGTATAATCATCATTGCGTTTGTGATTTTCTCAATAGCAAAACGTTTCAGAACGTTGTGCTTGATAGTTCTAAAGTATTTCGAAAATCGATTTTAAATTTTCATAGGTGTTTTTGTTCGTTGTACTTAAAAGTAAAAGATCAAATTCAAGCTTGGAATGACTATTTTTCGAGTGAATTTCACCAAAACTGACAATTATCTAATCTTTCACAGTCGTCATTGGAAAACAAGAGTAAGTTTGTTTCCTCGATAGTATTATAGGCTCAGTTTATCTTCGTAAAATAGATTAACAAGGATTTCAATACTGGGGTATTCAATATATTAGTATTGAATAATATAATATGCAAGAGAAGCATTGCTTTCGAAAATGTTTCGATGATTTAAATATCCTAAACCACTGATATATGATCGATTTCAACAAAATCCAGACATTACAGCGGGTCAACTACGGACGCGATATTCTATTTTCAAGTTGAGATCATGTTCGAAGCTTCAAAGTGAAATGCATGAGTAACCTGTCGAAACCGACGGCAACTCGCTGTATCAAAGCGCTAAAATCATCATCTTTGCACGATTTATGTACGAAAGATCTTTATCGTAATGTTCGAAGAGTAATCTTCAAACAACACTGTTTTGATAAACTCTAAGATTGTCAAACCAGGATTTCTCAATAGCACATTATGTATCTCAATCATTAATAAAAAACTATTTTCACAATTTGTCTATATCTGATCTCGGAAAAATTTTGAGTCGTAACAATAACATAAAGTAAAGACTAGCGGTACAGTTAGAGAAATCTCCGTTAAGTTTATGAATTAGTTTGTTATAAGTCTTATAATTATTTTTATAAATCTCAACGATACTTTAGATACTTTTTGTGAGATAAATGAAAAGTTTATTTGTCAATCTTGGTGCTGAAAATTTTCATGATGCTTGTCTATCGATCGGTCAAACGTAATAAAACTAATGCCATTTTGTTGGCGACGAAAAATTTGCGTATTAGTAGTCGATTAGCTTTCTGACAAGATGAACCTTAAGTGATATAGAACAAATACTCATGTAACCATCTTAAAGAGTGAAACAAATATTAATAACTTAAATACCGAACCGACAGTTGACAATCTGGCGACTTTGAAATTAGAATAGCAATTTTTACATTTACATGAGAAAATTCTTTTCAAATTTGTTAAGGATATTATTCGAACTAAGATGATTCAAGCTGCTGAATATATCTCGTGAATTATCTAGTATCTATTGAGACTAGATTGTGAATAGTTTTCACTGGTTTTTTGTTTGTATTCACTCAAATACCTTCATTTTTATTGCAGAAACATGATCAGATGAAGCGAGAAGACTACGAATTAATGAAATCCATAATATGGAAAGCTAAGATCAACAAAATTGAATTAAAATGAATTCAGGCGCATAATTTGCTTACATTAATCAATAATATCGACTTGACTTCGAATTTTAGTAGAACAGTCAACTACCCATCAGATATTCTATTGTCAAATACATTCGTCCGAGTTTTAAAACATAGACGATGCCATGTGTTTTTGGATAAAAAAGGTTTTCCCGAAACGATTTTTGTAACTTGATAGATATTAAGGCGAGGATACAATTATTAATTATTTCAGATACTAACTCAAAGTTACCCCAAGCTACGGAAGATCATCACTATAGATTGTTTTCGAAACAATAGTAATCTGCACGTTTCATTCTTAAGCTTAATCAAGTTCACTTAATAATGTTGAGACTAAAAAAGAAATATTTTCAGACGTCAGAACATTATTCATTCGGAATGTAGTATATCTTGTGGACCTGAGTGACTATATCTACTCTGAAAAGAGTTTGTGTCGCCAGCTTGTCTCTGACAATATCAAACCTTTTCACTGTTGGGCCCGACATTTTGACTTGAAAGCTCTATATATTGGAGAGGGATTTTCACATTTTTTCAAATTTCTTCTGCAAACTACTATATGTAACATTTCGATACGACCGAAGTTTCACATTTGACAATATTTGTTGCTACCAATGACACGTCCTATAGGGAAAATTCATCAAAACCTGCGATGTTCTCAGGAAAAGTTCATGATCAAGAGAATTTTTCTGGGTAGATATACTTCAATGAGGGTTTCACCGTGTACTAAGTCTCAAATACAACAACTGAAATGTTTCTTTGTCAGAAGACAATTAACTTCATTGAAAACTGAAGTAAATCACTAAGAAAAAAGCTTAACTCTCAGTCAATAGCATCATAATGACCTAAATAGATATTAATCTCCTTTGAAGAGAATCAACGATTATATGAATGTTAGTTTTGGTGAAATTCACTCGAAAAATAGTCATTCCAAGCTTGAATTTGATCTTTTACTTACGTACAACGAACAAAAACACCTATGAAAATTTAAAATCGATTTTCGAAATACTTTAGCACTTTCAAGCACAACGTTCTGAAACATTTTGCTATTGAGAAAACTCGAAAATGCCGTGTGGATTTGCTAAAACTTGATTTTTACTATGTCTAGTAAAATATATTGAGATTTTATAGTAACCCCACAAACGCAGTGATGATTAAACAATCACCCCGTGTGGAGTAAATGCATACGAAAATTTTTATTGCGTTCTTTTTGTGAGCTCTTAAGAAATAAATGATTTTAACTCATGACATAAAGATTAGCTTAGAGCGATAGAGAAGACTTTGAACTGTCGATAGGTAAAAAATCAAAAGAAAATAGTGCACCAATCACTTGAAAAGTAGGTAATAAAAAGTATGCGAAAAATGGCTGAGATTATATATTAACCCCAGTGGCACGAGCGGTTTTATCCAGTAGACTCAAATAGGATAAATGTATAACTTGCAAGTAGTGATCAAAGAACACCTTGTAGATAGCTCTACTCAAAAGGTTTCGAAAAGAGTTTTTCACCAATCGACAGAACACAGTCTCAGCTACCTGTCTTGTGACGAAATGTTTTCGAGAAAATGAAAACTAAAAAAGTGATGATTTTTGTAATGAAGTATATGAAGTTTTTTTGTGTATTTACTCCTACTGACTCTACGCATTCTATCGTGAGATGTTGTTTTATGATGTCTAATATTTCGAAACGACATTTAATTTTGTGAAAGCACACAATATGAGCGTCGAATCGAAGCGTGCGTTGAAAACATGCCTCTTACTTCTTATCAGTTCGTTACATTAGAATAATAAACGTTTGCATTTTGAAAAGATTTTACATTCAGGATGTAAACCTAGAGGCAGGAGGCAGGTCATGTGAGTCGTTGTGCAACCTCCTTACTTTCCAAATTACCGCATGAAGGAACTACCATCTCCTGCTTGAGAAATTTAACTACCCAGAAGTCTTGTTTGGCGATTTCCCTTGTTGAAAAATCCCTATACTGCTTCGTATTCTTTTCTATACTCGAATACTACTTCAACATGAGTAATACTTTCGTTAAAGAAAGAACAAATCAACCGTATTCTATGACAACCCCGAAATTCTTCGATTTCTTCATATTTCTATGTGTTTTACATACGAATTTGTATCAGAGATATTTTAATGAATACGATTGTAGCTTTCAATTAAAACCAATTACAGTGTCGAGAGTCTCTGATTCAATAGCTCAACAATTAACAATACACCACGGCTCAAATCATCGTCAGAATAAAATGAAACTCAATTCAGTAGCATAAACTACTTTTTATTAGAAAAAAAATTATAATTAGCCGAAGGGAAATTTTCAGAATAGCTTTAAGTTTTTTGTAAAATTTTTCTTTTACATATTCAAAGAAAATAAAAATAGTAAATGTCTTAGAGATTTGGATTTGCCGACTGTCACAAAAGTTGTCTGTAGAAAAAGTTGATGCGGCGTAAAATCATTGTGAGGTTGGTTTCCTTTTCTCTTTCTTTTTTGTTTCTTCTTCTTCTTCTTCAATTTTATTTCCACCATTGAACAAGTAAATGCCCATGCCAATGAAGCCTAGGATGGCTAATCCACCTACGATAGATTGTCCTACGGTTTGTACCTGAAGTAAAAACATTCTTCTGTTTCTTTGATTTCGATGTCAAATATTTTTCGTACTTGCCGAGAAGTTGGTTGACCATAACGACAATCCGTCGCGAAATGTTCACAATTATTGTATATTAAATTGTAACCTTCTTGATCTAGACAACTTCGAGCTTTCTCAATAATGATGGTTGCAGGTAGTGGTCTGCAATAAAATTTTTAAAAAAACATTGACCCTATTGTTGTTTTCGTCTAAGATTTACGAAATCAATAAAAATCGAGTAAAGCTATTTTTTACGGACATTGTCTTATCAAAACGATGCCTGAAGAATATTGTGAAACGCTTTAAATTTGAGAACAATCGGCGTATTTACTCAAGATAAAAAAAAATTTAAATCTATATTTAAAACATATTTTTCTCTCTTTTTAGCTGCAAATCTAAAGTCTACATGATTGTCTTGTATATCTTTTAGTTTTCTATTAATTACATACTTCCATTTTGAATCCTTATAGTTATTAACTCGGACTTTGCCACCAAATTTCAGTACATCAGATATAGTTGATTGAAGTATTTTAGCTTTGTCGAATTCGACTGCAAATATTGTCTTTATATTTCCCATTGCACCGATTGATTTTCCAATGCCATCATTTTCACCCCATCGGTGAATGACATATTGGTTACCTAAATCGAACATTCACTAATAAATCAAAATCGAAAACAATTCATTTACCAATGTAAACCGCCCAATGACTATAAGTACCACGATTGAATTCTATCATATCTCCAAGTTCAGCTTCATTGAAGAAGTTGGCGTTGACTACCCAGTCTTTTTCTTTTACTCCGACCGACATACTTGATTCTCTCAGATGTTAAACAAGCTTATTGCAACAATATCGACTACTTGACGCCGTCAAGAATGCTAAAAATATTAGTCGACTACGAGATTTTAAAGAACGTACATGATTCACTTTGTAAAGAAATGACGCAGTCAAACGTTTTTTTTTTGTTGGATTTTTCCATTTGTTGTTTTTGAAATACTCTGTATCTGAATTATGACTTTATGAATTTCATCATTTCCATCATCTTCTAATGCAACTAAAACATTCTTAATGTTCTGTCTTGTCCGATTCTATAAATATCAGCCATAGAAAACTAAAAGACAATAATGACAGTGTCAATTAATATTTTCATTTTCATTTTTTTTCTCTTCTTCTATATCTATCAGCAGCAACAGTGAGGAATTATAAACCATTCAAAGACGGCATAACATTCCTATAGTACAAAAAAAACAGAAAGAACAAAACAGAAAGAAGAGAGAGAGAGATAAAGAGAGAAAGGAAAAAAGTTACACATAGAAATAAAACTCGCGCAAACACACACACACACTCAAATTTGCATGCATACACATACGATATTGACTTGTGTATCATCGATTGTTTTATTCTCATTCCATAATTCCTGCTTTTTTTTTCCTGATCGAGAACCAGCTCGATTACGACTGACATATATTGCCTATCTATGACTACAAATAATACAACTATATCATTGTCATTATTATTATTTCTTATTATAATCTTAATAGAAAAACGAAAATAAAAGTCGAAATATTGACAATAATCGACGACCACACTGTCGAATTGATGGATATAGTTGATGCAGATATAGATGTATTATTTGTATGATTGAATGTTGAATCATCAATAGCGAATGGTACTAGTGTTTGTTCCGATGGAGGATTCGGCAAAAGTTCGATTTCAAAACATGGCAGTCTAGTCACAGGATCTTCGTTAATTGTTGTCGATGAATATTCGTTTGATGATGACGAGACGGAATGACGTGAGAACGAACCATCAGCGAGATGGCATGTGTCAAAACAATGTGGTCGTTGTCCATAATCACTGTTAGTTACAATGCCTCCTAAATAAATAAAAATAGTTATATCAATTGAAATTTTAATATTCATTCGATGTTCAACATATGATTTTGTCCGTAGTTTTCAAATGAAAAAAAAAGTTAGTTAAATCATAGAATCAGCGTACTCACAGTTTATATTCTATCGGGAAAAAATGATAATCTATAAGATTTTTATCACTGACTCGCAATTTATGATACTCTTATCTCGCTAATGCTCATCAGAATTCTGACGTTTTCATAATATGTAACAAATCATTTTCAATACTATCGAGTGACACATTGAAAAAAGCAATATAGGACAAGAATTGATCTATCATAAATCATTCATAATTATGCTTTCTTGATTGAACGGTCGTATGAGGTTATGTCATTGTATCTATTATAGTTATAAAATATTTTTACAAGCAGTACACTTAGCAAAAACAAATCAAAACAATTCTCTCTTTCGATTAGAGAACAACTCGCCATATTGAATCGATTATGAAATATAAAATAAGAAATAACAAAGTCGGCAAAACATCAAGGCTCTACTAATCTCCTTAAATGTAATATATGTTAACCGTATGTCATACATGTGTAACAACTCTTATATTATTCGTTCGCATCTGTTCGTTAATAATTGCAAATAAAAAAAATACTAAATATCATAGTCAATTTTTTTTTTCATGACAAAAGATGTTTTTTGAAGTACACTTGTAAGTCTAATGAGATCAAAGAAGAACAGAAGACAGAGCAAAAAGAAAAAAAATGAGAAATCTAATTACCATCGCAAAAGAACAATGATTGTCCAGCAAATAATGGTTCACGATCACTGGGTCTAAATGTGGGACACACACGCTCGACTTCATCACAGATCGTTTGACAAGGCGGTATAAGACGATTTTGATAAAAGTACGGAATTTGGACTGAGCAAGCCCATGTTTGATAAGCTTGCTAAAAGACACAAAAAAAAACAGAACGTATCAAAATAGTTTATCGAAGGACAACCGAAACAATGAGAATAACAATGATCATTGAAAAAGAAAGACGAGAAGAAAAAAAAGAAGTCTTACTTGACAATCGGCATTGATTATTGAATAACGGTTTTCGTTTGATGCTGAATCGATAGCTTGCATATAAGTAGCAAAACGGAATGAAGCTATTCGAGCTTCTTCGTCGCGTTCTATTAATTGATTGAATATATGTCGACATTCGTTTTCTGTTATCTCGCTGAAAAATTTTGTTTGATTTATCGAATGATTTAATGTATAATTTGAACAAAATCGTAAAAAATGTGAATCTAATAATAATTGATTGGTATTGTCTAATTTTTCGAATGGATGTTTCTGCGCACGACATGTTCTCGAACATAAACGATCGATATGTTGACCATTGATTGGTAAGCAATGTTGTTCGTCTTCTTTGATTATGGGTGACCATTGTTTTGGACCAAATGTTGTTGTTGATGCGTATGTTGACATGAATTTTATTGACGATAAGGATATAAATATTATTGACCAATGAAGATGATTGATTAGGAAAAGCAATGTGAACATGTAGGTGAGCCAATGTTTCACTAAACATTGCTGTGGCCGATAACGCCGCCGACAAGAATAAGTTTTGGGATTGCCGACTATCGATAATGAAAATTCGATAGATGAACAATTATATTGAAGTTCTTTTATTTGCTGATAAAGATGTTCGTGTTTAGGACTTTGAATATCATCATCACCATTACCAGTGACGAGAGATAAAGACATAGCACAGTGCCACCTTGTACATGGCTAACCTAATGAAATAAACAATTATTATGCATTTACAGTATATATGTGGGCAAAAAAAAAATAATGATCGTTCATTAAAATATATTTTTTATGTATTACAATGATTTCTATAAGAATTGAAATATGAATACATCTATTCAAATCTATTCGAAGCAAAGATAATTTTCATGCTATTGCGTGTACACAGGAAATCTCGATTCGACTAATGTCGCATTCCAGTAGTAGCCATTGGCAAAGTTTATTAAGCATGACTAATCAATCAGAAAATTGAAAATGTTTTAATCTTTGAGAATACACTAATCAGAACAAGAAAAGCTAAGTTAATTTATACGATTAGTATCAGTGAATAAGATTGATTCAATAGATTTTGACATGAGTCTCGTCGGCGATGTCTCACTTATCAAGTTGTCCTCAAATCTTTTGTATGAATTTTTTTCCCCCTACTAATCAATACTTTCCTGAATTCCACCACTAATAAGCTTCCTCTGTTATTGAAAGATAGAATTTAGCATTGTAAACGTTTACGGGGCTCTACTCAGCATGAGTAAATTGATAGATACTTAATACTGATAATTTCCGGAAAAAATTGGTTCGATGAACTTTCCATTTATTGTTATTATACGCTGAAAATCTTGATTAAAATCTCTGAAAATAGCAGCTGTATAAATGGAAGATCTTTTTTTGTCATCATGAAAATAAATCTGTCAAATGTTGAGAAGTGTAGTGTTGTTTTTTTTAATAAATAGATGTCACTAATGAATTGAATATCTCATTTAGAAATGATAGAATAAAAAATGATTATTGTCTTCCTTTGTAAATAAAAAAAAAGATAAAATGATCTTCTTAGATTACAGAAGATAATTATTGCTTTAAGATTTAGTTATTAAACGTATCCGGTAATCTTGTCAATAGGCTATGATTTCAGATATTTCAAATAAAATCTTGCACGATCTTATTGCTTTTTCTTTCTTTTTCTTAATTAATCTTTGAACAGAAAACAAAAACAACAACAGACGAACTTATTTTTATCGCATCGTGTTTACATACCGTCGATACGTTTGACAAAACAAATTTGTGATTGTTGATCTTGTTGTTGAGCATCCATCTGCAAGCACCGATGTCATCGAAACGTTCAATTTTTTATCATATATCCTTACTGTCTTCGATCGAATAGTTTATCTAGAACAAGATAAAAAAAAGATTGAAGAACACATCATATGTTCAATAATAGAAGAAATGTGATACGAGCACAAATACTTGTTATAGTGGATCGAGTGCATATTTTTTTGCTAAAAATGAATGTATTCGATCATCATCAAGTCAAGTTTCAATAGCTACTAGACATATAGTTGTTCTTGTTGCACACGATGAGAACTAAATTGCAGAAACACGTTCTTTCTCTCTCTCTCTCTCTCTCTCTCTCTCCCCCTTCAGTAGCTACCATCACCGATGATGATGCCTCTACTTTTATCGTCTCTATTATTATTATTTTTTTTGTGCTCCCTTTCCCTTTCTCTTTCTTTCTTTTTCATTTTAGTTCTAGTGGTCCCAGCTGCTACGACGACTAGGTTTTCTTTTCCTCTCTCCCTCTCTCTCTCTCTGTCTCTTTTTTTTCTTTGTCGTTTTTTTTCTGTCTACACTAGTGCTGTTTTCTATTAGCAAACACACAGCTCTACTGACTGAGCTGTTACAACGAGGAACACGAGAATGAACGAACATTTCGCGTCATTGTACGGAAAGAGAGAAAGAGAAACAAGAAGACTACCGCTGTGCTCTCTTCCCGACACAAAAGCTCGATCGTCCTGATGCTCTCTTTCTTTGTGATTATTCTATTTCAGGCACCGGACCTATTTCCCTTTCCTTATCGTGTCTTCGTCATCGTCTTTCCTCTTCACTTTTTTTTCGAACTGGACATAAACAGACAATACTTATTAATTGATTGAACTCGAATGGATATAAATATTCATCAGCAAAACAGAAAAACTGAAATATACAAACAATATAACTGTTAAATAAATTTATGAATAAAAAAGCTGTAAATAACAACAAGAGAAAACATCTAATATAGAGATGCGTATCCATGTTATAAACGCAACACGATCATTTGATATTCTCAAGAGATCAAGACCATATTCACTACCGATGGGTTGTTGCCTTCATCGTGGTCGTCTTTCAATTCTTTAAGATGTTCTTCTTTCGCCCTTGTCGATGCTACGTCCTCGCCCCCCCCCCTATCCACTACCACCCTCCTCCGTTTTCTTCTTGTCTCTCTGTTCCATTATGCTCGCCGCACTCATGCCTTATTCACTCTTATCATTCGTCTTTCTTGAGAAGGGCGAGCGCGAAAGAGCGGCAGTGAGAAGAGAAGAGAGAAAGCAGCGACGACGAGTACGATAATTCTACTCGAGAGAAAGCGCGATGGTTCGCAGACTGAAATCGAGACAATACTATGAAAAAGCATCAACATATGAATTCCTTCTGCCTTTTCTTTCTCCTTTGAAAAAAAAGTCATCTTTCAAATTCTATATATTCGCCTAAACTTTTGTTCCTTAAAAATGTTCTCGAAGCACAAGTATATATGGGTACAAAAATCAAGTTTGAAAGCAAAAGAAAGTTTTCTTTTTCTTTTTTGTTTTAATGAAGAAAAAGAAAAACTTACGATGAAAATATATTTTACATATTATGAGAAATAAAGATGCCCGAAAGGGAATAAGCGAATAGTAGCACAACAAGTCCTATTTCCGATTCACACCAACCCAATAGATCTATCGTTTGAATCGATAGTATAAAAAAAATAGGAAAAGCGAACATAGACACATACACATAAACGCCTGCAGCATTACTTTCTCTCTATCCTTTCGATAGCTAATGTATGCGTTTAATAGAACATCATAAGTCATTGAAAAGTAATTTTCATCTCACAATTCATATTTTGTATATGTGCGCGCATGCACGCATCCATGTTTTTTAACGATAGATAATCTAAAAACATAAACATCGAATTAAGTATTATTACTCGATTAGTTTTACTCACTATCTATGCTTTTCTTTATAATTAACAAAAGGGAAAGAAAACTTAGATGAGAAGAAAAAAAATGGCAGCAAAAGCATGTGTACATTTTTGTTAACTATTTCTACGATCAAGATCTTTTTTTTCACTTGACATTGTTTTTGTCTATTGAATCGCGAATAAAAAAAAACGTTAACTTACATAATAATAATAATAATAATAACATATACCAATCAACTGAAAAAAAGAAGAAGTAATTGTCTGTGTATTTTCTTTTGAACACTTTTCTTCACGCCACTTTAAAGACATACAAGAATTCTCCGTTTCTATATGGATGTCTATTGTTTAGACGGTGCTCCCTATCATTCCGCAATTTGCTATCCTGTCATATTGTGTCCCGTGTGTGCCATTGTCAATCTCACTTAGAAGAGCAGTCAGCCAACATCGATTATGAAAAGTTGGAGACGTTTGACTGTTCTCTAGGCAATATAATAAAAGCTATTTCGAATGCATGCAATGCAATATAACACGGTATAGAGACATACATTCTTACCCCCCGCCCCCCACACTAACAATTCATTTGTCCATATATCTCATCTACTAATTTAAGATGCAGACAAAGAAATGACATTGCACCAGCTATGACAACTGTCAACACAAGTGATGATAGATTTGCGATTCTTATTTGTATTCATCTCAATGTATATCGTGGTTGAAAAAGAAAAGAGCTCGATAGAAAATCAACTAGTTATCTATGTATGTTAGTCTAGAATATCTTATTTCTTTTTTTTTTCTCTCTCTCACTCTCCTACTCTGATCAATATCGAAAAACTAATTGTCTTTACTACTATGTGCATTGAAGTAATATTATTCCATTACAACAGCAACAACAATAACACATCAGACAATGTTTCTTTTCTTTCTTTTTTGCATCTTCTTTTCTATTTCCTCTTGTCATTATCATCATCATCGTAGCCGTTCGTTCTGTAAAACCTAAATAACATATTCATTCATCTAATTATACAGAATATGCAAAATTTAAGAGAAGAAAAAACAAATGATTTCTTCTATCGCGTGGATTTTTACCTGTTCATGTATATATTATAGATAATGTATCTCATAGGTATAGAATATAAATATGCGCGATCGACTATAACGACAAATGGAAATATGTGTTAAAGCCGTTTTGGTATAGCTCTAGACAAAATGATTTTCATTTTTCTTTCTTTCTTTCTCTCTCTCTCTCTCTCTCTCTCATTTTCTACATGTTCCTCATCGTGCTCGTTTCTCTTCTATATATTATGATTCAATTCCTTGATCATTTGACCCACATCGTTGCTGTATGTGCGTGTGTGTGTGTGTTGTTCGCTCAGTTTTTTTTTCTTTTTTTTCCCCACATACATGCTAAGGAGACAAGAGAATGAAGTGATAGAACGGTTGGTCTTTTCTTACCAGTGTGCTGTCATTATTGTCATATAGGTTTTCTTCCTAATACCACGATCGTGACTTATTCAACAAGAAAATGAAAGAAAGAGAGAAAAACTATTAAAGACTAGGCATCTCATTCTTTCTTTCTTTCTTTCTTTCTTTTTCGCGTTCATGCTTGTTTTTTCTTCAGAGAGATCTCGAACTAGCTATGGTGGCTATAGAATGAACTACACATTATGACATTTTCTTCTTGTATATGAAAAGCAAGATCTTCTCAATAGTAGTAGTAAAGTCTCGTGTTCTCAGTTCCCATTTGCACTTATAAGCAAGACAAAAGATAACGAACTGAGAAACTCATAAACATGAGGGAGAGAAGGAATGCAATCTGTTTCCGGGAGTTTATTCACAGACTTGCACATCACACACATAAACTATATTCATAGTTAAAGGAATATAAGAGATAAATCTCTGACGAGTCGTCAAAAAAACAAAAAGAAGAATCCAATCAATTTTTTTCTTCTTTCTAACTTTCAACAATAGACAACAATCGATCATTGATAAAACCATACAAAAGAAGACGATAATATATAATAATTTCATCTAACTAAATTATAATAATTATTAGTATTGTCATTATTTGCTTCATCTAATAGTTTTATACATTTTTATATTCATCTCTCTCTCTCTCTCTCTCGTTTTATATATGTATTAAAATGAATCATTTATGATAGATTTTCATTTCTTCAGTTTTTATAATTTCTTAGGTGAGTCAACTTGATAAGATTATTTGATAAATATTCCTGTGAAAAATAATTATATATATATATTATGAATCAATAAATGAAAATCTAGTCAACAAAAAACAAAACTAAATGTATTACGAAACAGCGTAACTTTTATTTTTTTCCTCCACTCAAAAAAATTTGTAAAGTGAATAGACTGCGCATCTGTTCAAAAAGAATTTAGTCCAATACGAAATTTTAGTTTCCACTATTAATTATCGATCGATATTGAATTTCTTATTTATCATCTATTTGTTCTATAGAAAATTGTCACAGTTTCTAATTTAAATACAAAAAGAATTTACTATAAAATTAATTCTCAATGAGAAATATAGTAATATATGTCTTTCATATTAAAATCAGATTAAATCTTTTACTAAGAACTATAAACTATTGGTTGCATGTCTGTTTAATGAACACACTAATACAATCTCGAATTTCCAGATGCTACCATTACAAGTTTTTATTAGAAGATTATAGTATCTCGAATATTTTCTCATACAAGACAATTGAATTCTATTCTATTATGAAAAGAAAACACGTCGTAGATCCTGTATTGCTAGTAACTTAAAACTATAAATTCCATAGTCAGCATTTGTTTAAAACATGTTCGCTTCAGGGTTAAAGCTTTAATTTGATAGGAATATGTCTAATCTTATTAGTTAACAGCACAAACATCACCATTCATCTTAATGTGATTTATTACCGTTGTTTTGAGATGCCTCGATTGTAGCTTGTTAATAATAGGAATTTCTATGAAAAATATTTTCTTTTGTGACTCTTGAAAATTCTCAAGTAAAAAACCAAGAAAAAGAATCTTAGTTGTCAAATCGAACGATACTCTTATATACGAAATGAAAATTTTTAATCATTTCACAATGCTCATTCACATGACAGAGAATCCTTTCTCTCTTTTCAATACATTATGTTTCGTGTCTAGTTTTTCAGATCTCTACCTCTATTGAGAATCTACTAAATCAATATTGTTTCTCGAAGAAAATAAAACACTCGCACAGAAAACTAAGTTCACATGTTCAGATTGTTGCTTGTGGTTATGTCAACTGTTGATGGGAGGTTTTTATGATATCAAGGGAATTATAATAATAACACTAGATTTTTTATACAAAAAATAATATAGCAATGTCAAAAGGAAATATGCAATCGGAAGAATGCTTGATTTACAATTGAACCAAATTGGCGTATCTTTTACTCATTTAATCATTGAAAAACTTGTAGACATCATTAATGAATTTCGGTCTATTGAATTTACAAGGAACTATTTTTAATATGTTTATCAAATTATTGAGAATTCGAAGACATAAACAGATTTTCAAGATGACCAGAAACTTCACTGTAATGGAACTAAAACGAATGAAAGGAAAAATTTGACGCATTATTAGTTTGAACGATTCATAGAACAAGTTAGTTACACAGTGGAAATTTAATCACTTAAGAACTGTTGTACTATATTCGAATTTCATTATACTCACCATTGTATGGATTCGAAAAATTCTAATCGACTTTTACACGTGATCATAGTTAGATAATCTAATTCGAATGCCAACTTTCGTATGTTTTCTATTAACATCTATTCCAAAAAGTAGAATCTGCAGTCATAATTATTCAAATATGAACCAACAATATAATAGAATTCTCGATGTTTTTTGTTTGTTTTGCAAACATTCGTAATTCTAACGCACCGAATTCGAAGACTATTGAATTACTTTGCTGTGTCTACTTTATCAAAGTGAGATAAAAGTTTAAAAATTAAAATACAACAACTTTCCTACATCTGTCAATCTCGTTCATAATGAATATGATTAGTAGTACTTTGCGTTTCGTCTACTTTATGACAAGAAAAAAAAAGATTTATTCTTCTCTTTTTCCAAAAACAAAAAAAAAGAACTCTTCCTTTCACATGAAATCATCAACCATTGACATAATACTGAAAAAAAAACAAGGCAGCAAAGAAGGATAATGCAAAAAACCAAAGCAACATGTCAATACAGAATATATATATATATATATAAGTGTATTTTTCTTCTCTGTTTTTCAATAGTTTGTATGTTTGTTGGCTTTTTTTTTCTTCTGTATACATGTACAAATTCACACTGTACACACTCATACACACTTACACATACAAGAAATAGAACGCGGCTGGCTAATATCAAGAACAAAAAGAAAAATGTATATAGATACATAAAGAGCAAAAAGAATAAATGAAATCTACTAAATATATCATATAGAAGAACTCGCTTGTACTCTTAGAGTTATGCGAGATAGAAGCAGAATGCAAACTAAAACAACAATGACAAGACGATTTATACAGAAAACAAAAGGAGAAAAAGAACACGAATGAAATGTTATTTTCGATGATATGCTCGAGTACCAGTTATGCCTTCGTCTTCAATCTGTTCTAGAAGAGAAACAAATGAAAAAAATTAAGAATACCATTCATTCATGAATCTTACCGATTGGTGTTAAAGTTGATTTTGTTGCAAATATTTTACGTCGTGGTCGATCGTTCATATCATCGTATGTTTCTGTTGTTGGTGCTGTTATTGTTGATTTAACTGCAAATGCTCGACGTTTAGGTGGAGACGAAGGATCTTCTTTTGGTGCTATGAGTTGTGGTTGAGGAGGAGGAGGTGGTGGTTCATTGGGTAGTGCTGATTGTAAAATGAATTGTTGTTGTTGTTGTGGTGGTCCTTGTGTTAGAACCGTATATTGTGTTCCACCAGGTGATGTACATAGTGTAGCCACTTGTTGTTGTTGTTGATTAGGATCGATTTGTTCAATTGTCAATGGTGTATTAGGATCGATGCCAGCTTGAGTAAGTAGAGCTTGTAATTGTGCTTGATCAAGTGCAAATGGTGAAAGATATGTTTGAGTTTGGGCTGGTTGTATTGATATTGGTTGGCCATCTAAAATAATATTGTTATCATGAAATAGGATCTCGAATGAGAATTTGAAAAAAAAATATTGACATACGTCCAAAAGAATATGACAGGCACTGATTAAAGGTCATCGAAGATCGTATATCAAAAGATCTCGTTGACAATATATATGGATTTATTTCTTACTAGGCCTTTTAGAAATGATGATGAAGAAGAAATCCAGATGAAAATAGATTGTATAAAACAATCTTCATATGATTAGCAACGACAGCTATATCATGTTACAGATTTTAAACCTGCTGGGATCACAGTGATAGATTGTTTTGTTAAAAGATATGCAAAATATGTAATACTCTCGTTTAGGTACTAAGATATTAGCGAATGATGATTTCTTTAATGAATAAAATTCTTCGCTTTATAACTATAGGATGCAACTAGATCGATGATTATGTATGATATGATTGAAAAAAGAATTCGATGGATACAAATCCCAATAGTTATTTTTACAGATAATACTAATGTGTCTACAGAACGTTGAAGAGTAACTCTTTCGAACGAATAACAATAGAGAAAAACTACGAGTGAAGAGATGCACTTGTTGATAAATTCATATTCAAATACTTACCACCATCGACAATAATGGCTCCTTGTGAACCAAGTAATTGTTGTGCTTCTTCAGTCGATAGAAGAACTGTATGTTCGACACCATTTTCATCGATAATATTCGCTGTTATCGTACCCATTTGTTGTATCTGATTTTTCTGTCCATCGTCTTCGCATTGCACAGTTTCTTCATTGGCGATGTTCGACGGTGTTTCGTCTGTGATCATTGTCATGTCGTCGTCATGTTGTTGAGCTTTACGACGTGCATCAGCGGCCATTGTGACATCGGCAGCTGTTGCAAGAACATGTGCAGCTTCCATCGTATCTAAATCTGTATTAATTGGTGTTATTGTTAAACCTTTACCCATATTTTGATCATCATTATTTATTTGTATACGACCTGGTGGGCGTGACCATGGAAATGGTTTGTTGGCATTTGTATTTGATGCTGTTGTTGCATTCGTTTGTGAATTGGTTGTCGATGGTTTCGGTAGAATTTTCTTTTGCTTTGGTGCATCAACAGGAAGTTTAACTGTAAATGCCAATGTTTGATTTTGTGATGTTGCCGCATTGTTTGACGATGATGGAGTTTCAACTTTAGCTTGTTGAACAACAGCAACAGGCAAAACTTGTTGTTGTTCAGATGCAAGCACAGAAAGAACCTGTTGATTTTTTTGATCTTGTTGTGGCATGTTAACGAAGAATATTTGTGATTGATTAGCAACTTCACTCAATTGCGCATCATTTATTTTTGCAACAAATGTATTTCCAGCATTCATCGAATTTGTATGAGTTGTTGGAAGACGATTCATTGTTGTTGAACGTGATTGTTGTTGCTGTTGTTGTTGTTGAGGTTGTTGATGATAATAGTCATCATCCTAGAAAATAACAAGTGACATAAATTTTCTATCTAACGATTTCTAGACACAAAAACAAAATTACAAAGCAAAAAAAATTAATCAATTGAGTTTTGCATCTTATCACTTAGATAAATTATATTTTATTTTACTAGAGAGAAACATGTACTTTACTTTATAAATAGGATGATTTCCATTATTGATGCCAATACGACGATTACCAATTGGTTGACGCATATCATTACTTCGACGATATGCTTGTGTTAAACTCATACGACGATTTTTATCGTAATCTTCATCTTCAGCCATATCATACATAGGTCCTGAAAGTAAAACGTAAACACTATTATCAATGATGATAATATACAATGTCATTTACTTGATGATCGATACGCAGTTTGTTTTCTTGGTCCGTATCTTGAGTTTGTTTCTTCATATTGATCATAATCGTCGTCATCGTCATCATTATTCCAGTGTCGTCTCGAACCTGGTGGTCTTCCACGCATGCCAGTACCACGTCGACCAGGATATGTTCCACGTCCACGATAGCTAGGACGTTTTGGCATGTATTGTCCTTTCGGTACATAATCATAATCGTTTTGTTCTTCACCAGTCGTTGGCATATGTTCTTCATCTTCTTCGTCCTCTGGTTTTCCTTGTTGATCATTCATCCATTTAGGTCGTTTAATATCTGGTTGTTGCTGTTGTGTTTGTTGTTGTAAGCGTGATTTCATCGTTGTACTTTTAACTGCATAAACACGTGGACGTGGTTTATCATCATCAGTGGTTGATGCGGTTGCTACTGATGCTGACGCTGTTGTTGTCGTACTCATTTTCGTACCCGTATCATTATATGAATAATCGAAATCATTTTGAAATGCATTATTTAATGTTATGACAGAATTACTTTTCTTCGTTAATCGTTCATCACTATTGTTGTTGTTATTATTATTATTATTATTATTATCATTAATTGCTGTTGAATTATCAACTGGTTGTCCTGATAAAGCATCGAAATTCGTTAAACGTGGTATAATAGCACGTTTACGTTGTGCCGTTGGATCTGATTGATGCATGGATGATGAATATTGATCACGTGTATCATCTTTCGGTATTCGACGTTTAAGAATTTCGATCGACATTTTACTTGAACCTTTCCAAACGAAATCGACTGAATCATCACTGAAATCATCTTGTTCAGGTGAGCCAAATTGCATAAGATCTTTATCGTCAACTTTTGGATTATTATTATCTTCAATAGGTTTCTTGATAAGTTGACGTTTAATCGATGGTGATGGAATAACATTTTCAGTTTCATGTTTCTGTTGATCATCAATGGTTATTGGTGTGGCTGTCGTTGTTGATAGCATTTTAGGTTTTCGACCACGTTTCTTCGGTGTGATTAAAATTGGTGGTGTTGAATTGATTTTTATTTTCTCACGAATTTGATTAACAGGTGTATTCGTTTGTGAGCCGAGACGTGATGCACGACGTGTAACTGGCTTTTCGTATGAACGTTTTCCTGGACGTTTCTTTTCTTCGATTTCACTATTGGACGATGATATGGATGTACGCACTGAGATTTCTTCAAGTTTAGGAGTTTTGGGTGGACGACCACGTGGACGTTTCGTTACAATTGGTGTATTGGATTTACGTATAAGTATTGGTTTTGTATCGTGATCTTCGTCGTCAGATTGAAATGTATATTTATCGTGTTGAGAAGGTTTTGTTGATGATAATGAACGAGTAGACGGTCGCTTTAATGGAGATAATATTATCGACTTTTTACTCATGGTGATAAATGACACGCGACCAGCATGAGCTTTCGCGGTCGATACACAAATTAACAATAAATTAGAAAACAAAAAAATATATTATCTAAAAAAAATAAGACAAACTATTTAAAAAATATGCTTACTGAATAAATATCAGTCTGAAATACAATGACATGTTTGTGATGGAAGTACTTCCGATTTTACCACGACGTGAGAATCATGATTGTCAAATAGCGACTATTCAATTGGTTAAAATCGGTTCGGAGAAAAATATTTACTTTTTAAATAATAAAATAAAGCAAAAACCTATACGAATTTATTCAATTGAACATTCTCATATCGTTCTTACTTTGATTGAAAATGATTGCGGCGAAAATTTCTAGACCAATTCGTAAACTTCGATCGATTCACGAATATCGTATCTGATATGAACTCATCTGAAGACAAAGAATATATGACAAAAGAGGGCATGTGTAGTCGGAGAAAAAAGATCGCCATCTTCGTTTCATCGGCCTCCTCAAGGTCAGTCAACAAAGACATTCGTTCATGTACCAATGAGATACAGGCAACAATTGACAGTTTGAAAAAATAATTCAACAAAAATTTTTCACAATTTTAAAGTGTAATATTAGTTTTTTACGAATAAAAAAAAAAGACTATGAGCGCTACCTGTCAATCAATGTCAAATCATACGTAGGCATAATAACCAATGAAAAATAATCATGGAAACTAACTAGTTCGTTCGTTGACATCCTAGATTTCCATTGGCTATGTAAGATAAAATCAATGTAGACGGAAGGAAGAAAAAGAAAGTCAGTCTGCATGAAATAAACGTTAAATGATTCAAAGTAATTGTTTGTGTTAAACTTGGTTGTATTCAAAGAAAAACTATTAAAAAAATAATTATTGAATTTTTTCCTATTACATCTTCCAAGCAAATTTTTTTGATTAAATCTGGCAAAAGAAAAGCAACAATACGCTTTATGTCAATCGTATTCTTTTTTCATCGAATGAAAAAGAAAGATTTTATTTCTATTTCATCGTTACTAAAAGCATTTTTTTTGTCGTGAGGCTTCGGTGTTGAAGACGAACTTGTATAGAATATACTAACTTAAGGAGACGTTTGGAATTGGAAGCAGTGTTGTATTTTTAAGACTACTTTTGATTTCGAAATAGTTCAGTCGTCATTCGTTAGATGCTTGTCAATTAGTAATATCGAATAGATTGATTGTGACAATAATTCAATCGACATAAAATCAACATGGTCATTTTTCTCATCGGCTACTGTCTATTAACATTCGAAACTATGATATGTTCACATTTATCATATTGTTCATCAACATAAAGAAAAATGTATATCTCTACCAATAAACTTTAATAATAGAATAAGTGCATAAAAAACAACATTACACGGACGGTCACTAGTCCGTGCTCATCATTTTGTACGGGATTTTTCTAAAATAGCAACTATATTTTGTCGACGAAGGGATGTGGCAGACTGTTGAACTAACGTATCTCTATTGTTTTTAAATAAAAAAATGAAAATTTTTTCAACGTGGCAGGAGAAATGATCACTTCACACCATGTTACCACAATAGTTCCTGTTGCAAGATAATGTGATTTCGATTGGTTCTTATCATAGTAAGTCCAATCAATACCAAGAATAAGTCAGAAAAATCTACATCGGGTCGCATTGTTGACATGAAGAAATTCCCATTTGTTGTCAACATGTTTAGTATACGAATTGCAGAACTGTTATAGACAATTCGACCAACTAAACACATGTGCTTTGGTGAAGAGTATACTTCATTCGTTACACTGATCATTGGGAAAGGAGGATGATATTGATTAGACGAAATTAGTGTATTATTTTTGTGTCTAAGTAATAATATTTCATTCTATTTTCTACAAATATCTCATCGACTCTTCTCCAGCAAGCTAATTGTAAATTTTTCAAATCATCATTCTGATAATTGTTATTGACGAAAAGATTTAGATTAGGAACATGAGTAATTCATAGTTTAATTTGTGTTTTGTTTTTGATTCAACGATAACAACAAAAAACTTGTCATACGTTTATCGGAAGCCTGTTTCACAGACGAGTATCGATAAATATGTGTTTCTTTAATTACTTGGTGTGCACTTGTATTGCTACGGATTTTGAATCATCTGTTCTGTTCTATGGACGTGCTGCTAAACATTTCATTGAGAGAATTCAAATTGAACAGATCACTAAATGAATTTTTTAATGAAAGTAGCAGCTTGTTCTTTTCATATACTATTTAGTTTAATAAAACACATACAAGTCCGTACTCACCGACATGCATCGATACATTTGTACCTATTCATGACCTCTAAAGTGACTGATTTCTTTTCTTTTCAAAGGATGAACAACTTATCATTCATTTGAGAATCTATAATTGTATCGATATTGAAATTTTATTCATTAAAAATTTTCCTACGGATGACACTGAATATTTATGAAGTATTGAAATTGTGAACATCAAAAATATTAATCATTAAAATCTCATATTTCAGTGTAATGGTACATTCGGATGCAAGTAACTACCTGATCTCTTTCTGGCGCAACTTGACCTTCATAATCAAATATTTCTTCATGCTCATTTGTATGTAAACGCAAAAAGATGTACTTGTACATTGGGTGGACTGTTGGAATGACGTATTATTATTTTGTTTTTCATGACAATAACTAAGCTTCTTTAACAAAGTATCACGAATAATTAGTTTCTATATAATTTTATTTTTGTGCAATTATACAAACGGGTTTCAATCGAATCAATGCGTAAAGATGAATCATTTGACGACGACACGAAAACCATTCACTGATCGCATGATTTTCTCATGATCAATATGCAAATGTGATGAAATTGCTCAGGTTTATTGACAGTATATGAGTAAGAAAGAGAAGTTCTACGTTGTTTCATCCTAGTGGCAATCAAGGATCGAAATGACGTTAATAAAAGAAAGCCTATCCATGCGTGCAGGGTCAGAGAAAAATAAATATTTTTGTTTTCTCACTCTCTTTACAAGTTCTATCCTTTCATTGCTATAAAAAGCAACTAGTACACGACGAAACGAAACGAAGAAAACTTGTTCCATCGATTAGAGTCTATCAATGTTCGATTTAATTTCGCATCTTATAATAAAAAAGTCCGTTTTCCTCATATTGATCTTGTTTTTACATATTGTTGACAATGAAGCAAGTAGTGATCTGTGTAAGTTTAATACCACCATGGAAGTACTTCCATCATCATGGTTCTATACAACGGTCGACAAAGTTAAACTCTGTTTTCAGAACATAACAGTCAACAATACCATAGTCAATCAAACAATGCAACAGTTATTTAACTCATTAGATTTTTATAGTTTTTTGAGTTTAGTTCGTCAAAGTAATGCACCTTATTTTACAAATGTACGATTACAAGACGAGTTATTAAATATAATAAATGCAACAAATTTGAATATGTTTACCAACGATTATGATTTTCATATGTCGATTGTATCTGTTTTTAACAAGCTCAATGATTTCCATACTCAATACAATGCACCCAATGGATATGCAGAATTCCAATTATTATTACCATTTATTCTCGAATTTTTCCCATTAACTAAACAGATTCAAGTTAAAACAGGAATTAAATTGTATTCTTCCATTGTCGGAAATGCACACAATATGAATTACACGAATCAAACTGTCACGAAAATTGATGGCATCGATGCATTACAATACATGAATCGATTTGCTCAGCAATATTCATTGATGAGTAAAGATGAAACCGTCAAATTGAATTCAGTTTTTCGAGACGAATTTTGGGTACGAAACCTTGCCAAGTATCCATTACCAACGAGTAGTAATATCACATTTACCTTCATGAATAGTGTTGAATCAACAGTAACATTTCCGTATGTTGTAATAATTACGAAACAATACAACAATCAAAGTGATTTACAAAATGATAATCTTTTCTCTGGACCAACTGTTTTTAACAAAGATACTCTACTTGCATATATTACTAGTTCAGAAGGATTAAATTGGTATCAACTGAAAAGCAATGATCATTTTAATTTTATCGTAGGAAATAACACTAGTTATTATTATATTCACAAGCGAACTAAAATTGCTATTATGAGAATAGGTTCATTTGGTGAAGAAAATCTTGATGATATTAAACGAATACTTTCGATGGCCACTGGAACAACATTAATTATTGATTTAATCGGAAATGAAGGTGGTCATAGTTGTTTAGCGTATGGTTTACTTAACTATTTAGTTCCAGAGTATTCTAATCTTAGTGTTTTATACGAACCGATGGACGCTAGAGTAACACCACCATTAATTTCATTTTCAACGGCATTTAGTTTATATCCGAATTCAATATTAAATTTACAGACGGGCGTTTCCTTCACAGACATGCAATGGATACAACCATATGTGAATTATACACGTGGCAATGTGACAGACGCATATTCAATGAAATGGTCAATCAATTGTGATGGACAAGCTTTTGGTGGTGGGAAATTTTGGATGAGAAATGGAACTAATACAAACTATTTTCAATCAATTTACGTATTAACAGATGGTGCATGTGGTAGTGCTTGTGGTCTATTTCTTTCGAAATTAAAATTTGGTTCCAATTTTAAAAAGATTTTCGGCATTGGGGGTGGATACGATAGTAATAATTTATTTCAAAGTTCAAGCTATGCTGGTGGTGGTGCGTTCAAGTGGAATGATATTGTGACATATTACAAGCTCTTTGGTGCTAATGATTCATCTATTGACTATTTATCAACAAGTGCTTTTCTAAATTTAAATGTCTATGAAATATACATCAATGAGATTAATGCTAATTATCCAAGAGAATTTCTTAATCAATCGATTGATATACGATTAAACAATTCGGATTATTTCAATTTGCAACCAGCTTTAGAAGAGATAATAAATTATGTCAGTCCATTGAATGGAGATAACTCACGAGTAAAAATTTCTTTCAACATCATCGTTTCTTGTATGTTCGTAGTGAAAATATTTCTGTCATTCACCATGTAGATGTAGTATTGAATCACATGGATAATAGATTGGAATTGAATATTAACTATAATAATTTGTTCTTTTACGAAACGCTTGTACTTCATTGTAAATATATGACATCATAACAATGTGTTCTAATTTTTTTTTATCAGAATGTAACCATAGATTCCTGAAAGATAGACAGTCAAGGATCATAGTTCCCGTCTACATATTGCAACTACTCTCTTCTTAAGGACTATAATTCTTATGAATATAGATAGAAGTCGCCTCCGGTACATCTTGAAAAAGAAAGTGAGCAAGTAAACGCTGATCATTGTAGTTAATAACGTTGAAGCAGTTCAAAAAGAGGAGTTGTAAGATCTGCATAATGTTCTGTATCTAGATAAAAACCAGTTCCGGTACGAGTAGTTAACTCTATAGTACGGAATACGTATGAATTGCTGCAGGGTTAATTGTGCACTAGTATTCAATGGCACATGTTATATCACTGATTTATATGCCACTGGTTTTATTCTTGTGTTAGTAGTTGTTACTGTTTGAAATTACGTTAGTAAAATCTAGCATAGCAGTTTTCAAAGTCACTAATCACTGATTTTGACTGCAAAAAAAAGCTGTCACCAACGCAATCATTTCTCTTTTACTACTATTAATTCCCGATTGCATATTGTAACATTTATGACATCATGTTTGTAGATTTTATTACGAATAATGAATTCTATTTTCAAGAACTATACGATGTTTATTGGCGTGACAATAAAGAAAATCAAAACACTTTAATACATGCACGTATAATCATAGCAGCAGATCGAGTGTCTATTGGAAACAATAGAATTCAATATGATTTGAATGATAGAAATACTGTATGTCTCACCATATTGTTTTGCAATGTATCGAGTATTCGCTTCTGCCCATCTTCTGAAATTTGATTGTTCGAAATGTTTAGGCGAATGAGAGTCTGACACAAAGAGCAATGATATCGAAACAGAAATGTCTAAGATCTGATATCTATTACTAGGTTAACTTGCAAAGCATCAGCCAAACATTGTGCTCCTTCTTCTGTGATTTGATTCCATTGAAGTTCTAAGCGGGTAAGTGTCTTTTAGGATGCATACATATGTGTACCGAGCAAGTGTCAAAGATAATTTTTCCTACTCTGTTACGTAGCAAAGCATTGGCTAACTGTTGTGCTCCATCAAACATAATTTCGTTCTTTCCAAGATCAAGCTCAGTTAGTGTCTGTGCATAACAAATGAATCAATAATTGATTATATGAAAAGTCCCAAGTTTGTACTTTATTAACGAGTAAGACTTGAGCTAAATCTCGTGCACCTTCATCTGCTATTCGATTACCCCACAGATTGAGTTGAGTTAGACTCTATAGTATAGAGTGAACATAATATCAAAGAAACAATCGAACAGTCTTACTGTATTACTATACAAGGCCCAAGCCAGATGTTTTGCACCCTGTTTCGTGATATCACTTCGTTCAACACACAGTTTAGTGATAGTCTATGGACAAAAACAGAAGAAGGAAAATCAGCAGATGAGAATATATGTCAACGAATTTTACCTTATTACTTGCCAATGCAAGGGCTAGATGGTTGAGTCCTTCATCCATCATAGGATTACACCAAAGATTCAGTTCAGTGATGTTCTAGATAAAACCATGAATATTTAACTGTTTAAAATACAGAAGCTATCTCCCACTTTGTTATCCCGCAAAGCTTCGGCTAAATGATGAATCCCACTCCCCGTAATTTGATTACCACTAAGATCTAATCGAGCAATCGTCTGTATGAAATATAGCAAGTAGAAAAACAAAGCATTCACACTCTAATCATGTTCGATACTTTGTTATTCTGTAATATATTTGCTAAATATTGCACTCCTCTATTAGCAATTTTATTTGATCCCAAGTTCAGTTGTACAAGTGTCTGTTACAAATATTTGATATCAATCTGGGCTAGATGTTTATACGATAGACGATCTACTTTATTTGTTTTTAAAGCTTCAGCCAAGCGCTTAGCGCCTATTTCCGAGATTTTATTCGATTCCAGATCTAGTTGAATGATTCTCTACATTTACAATTACGCGAAAGAATCAATCAGAGACAATATCAACGAATAAAAAATATTTCTAACTTTATTATTCATAAGTAGTGCTTCGCTCAGATATTGTACTCCACTATCTGTAATTTCGTTTCCTCCAAGATCAAGCCGAGTAAGTTTCAGTATCTAATAGTTGAAAATTAAAAAAGATCGAAAAAGTAAAATTTCGCTTACTCTCTGAGTCGTCAATGTTTTAGTGAAATGTTCCACTCCTTTATCTGTAATTCGATTGTGTGCAAGATCGAGTTGTATCAAAGTCTATTGTCGGCCATAAAATAATATAAAAGCAAATACAATGCAGACAGGATATGACTCACTGTATTAGTACGTAATCCTTCCGCAATATGTTGTAATCCTTTGTCAGCTATTTGATTACTATTCAGATGAAGACGAATAAGTGTCTATTACAACATATAAGGTATGAATTCGCAGCAAATAATCAATTGTATCGTGATACCCTGTTGTTTCGTAAAGCATCACCCAAGTGTTTTCCTCCATTCTCTGCTATTCTATTCAAACCGAGACCTATTTGAATAAGAGCCTATACATAAGAATAAGATCGAGTGACTTTTCTCTTTGGATTCCATTACATAGAACACCCTTAAGTACCTTGTTACTTCGCAAAGCATCAGCCAAATATTGTACCCCTTTCTCTGTTATTTTATTCGATTTCAAATCTAGTTGCATGAGCGTCTATGATGAAACAATCGCATATACAAATGAAAATTACATATGAATAATTCAACTCCATTATATTTTAAAGCGTCGGCCAAAAATCTCATTCCTTCATCTGTTATCTCATTCTGCTTGAGATCCAACTCAATAAGTGTCTATGTCCGAATAATCGAAGCGTCAATGTATTGGTCAGAGTAACATAATTATCTCACTCGATTGATTTTTAATGCATCAGCAAAATATTTCAGTCCTTTCTCAGTGAATTCATTCGATCCGAAATAAAGTTTCGTAAGTTGCTTAAGTTTCGGAAGTTTCTACAAGTCAGATAATCATTTAATTTGAAAGCATACACACTTTTAATATCCGTATACCACCTTAATTTTAATTGCGTCGGCCAAGTAGGATACTCCTTTGTCTGCGATAGCATTTTGTTCGAGATTTAATTGTGTTAATGTCTACAGTTAAAAAATTACTAAGAATTTTTCAGATTACCCAGCAGTGATGGGATCGGTTCGTGTTTTTTACGAACCGAACCGAACCAGTTAAAAGATAAAAAAGCGTTCGTCGATTTCTGCTCTTTTTTTCAAAGATATTCATTTATAAAAATTTATTGACGACGTGATCACAATACTTTCGATAGTTCTAAGAGTGACTTAGAAAGCTGAACTGCGGACAATTTGAAAAACATAAGTATTTTCTCTTTTATGTTAGAAATATTTTTCAATCGAAAAAGACTACAGTGTAATTTTAGTGGATAGCCAATTTTTTTCGAAATGAAGAACGAATCATAAGATTTCTTTTCATCGCTCAGTGCATAGAGTAGAATTTGTTTCAGCTAGGAGCTCTTTGTGCATTGAAGTACGTTGTGTGAAAATTTCATGTAACCTAAGTTTGAGAAATAATCTAAATATGTTACAATTTCCAGCTTTTGTTCTTTACTTTTTTAGTATATCATTTCGGATTGATGAAGCACTTGAAAATAGTAACCTAATGATGATGGGAAATACATCTATTAAAAAGGAAATAGTTGTCCTTCAAAATATAACGATTTTGTCGAAATTCTAAATTTTATTTCGTTTTTTACAGCTTGAGAGGTAATAACTACTATGACTGTCTAAACTTGAAAATCTCAGTAAAGTTATCCATTTTGAAATATTAGTTAGATACTTTTTCTTAACTTTTTTGCTGTATGTTAAAGATTATTTTAAAATTCAAAACAGAGAGATATTTATTTGGGAATTAAAAAGTAATACAAATTGATAATCAATTGATATTATACATATATATAAATGCTTCCTGCTAAAATGTTGTCTGTAAAAGTGTATACTGAGCGATGAACAGAAATATTACGCATGAGAGAAGGTTTTTGAAGTAATCGGTTAAATCATAAAAATGTGCTATACTGCCTTCGAAGTAAACTAACTCATCATTCATTTTATTTATGTTATTCAAAAATGTTGTGCAGCTTTCGATCGTGTTCAAAAAGTCATTATCAGCACTAATTTTACATGAAAGAGAATTACACATAATACATACAACGATGTCTTTTCTTATTTTTATTTTTCTTTCTGTTATGAACATCGCACTGAGGAAACGAATTTCTCCCCTTCACGGTGCAATGTGCAGAAGAGAAAGAAAGATAAAAATTCCTCTGTATATTATGTGTAATCTTCTTTAGTCTAAACTAAGTGTTGATAACGATGACCTTTCCAACACGGTCGGCAGCCTCACAATATTGTTGAATAAAATAAATAAAATGAATGATGAATTAGTTAACCTTGCAATTAGTATATTCATTTATATGCCATCAGACAATATAGATATACTTTGCTCATTCACTTTTAGTGGGACAGGTTAACAAATCTATGAGAATATATTTCCTAAAGAAATTGGTTCCGAATACGTGGAACCGAACCGACCGAATATTCCAAAAATTCAAACCCAACCGGTCCCATCACTATTACTCAAAGAAATTAGCTAATATGAAGGGAAGTCAAATATAGGTTGAAATTTTCCGGCACCTATACATTATCAATATAGATTCGAAACAAGCTGTCTCCCTCATATTGATTATACATTTGTCTTTTTCAGTTATCACTGACGAATATTCTACTGATGACAATTTTATTGTTGAAATTCCGGACACCTCATTTATGCAATGACAAAATCGAATGCATTTTACTGTATTTTGTTGCAACGTTTCAGCAAGATACTTCATTCCGGTATCTCGTATCTCATTGAAACCTAGATTCAGTTCTGTAAGCTTCTAGAATGTATAAATGAATTGAATTATCATTTCGATTAACAAAGACTCAATGCTCTTACTGTATTAGTCAATAATGCATCGGCAAGATATCTTGCACCATCATGTAAAATCTGGTTCTCGGAAAGGTTCAATTGAGTCAGAGTCTAGTTGATGGCAAACATCAATGTCAATCGGTATATTACTTAAATAGATATAATTTCTCTTACTGTGTTGGCTCGTAACGCATTAGCAATGACATAGCATTCAGAACATTTTAGGTTATTTCCTGCGAGATTTAATTGTGTACAGTAAATTTGGATATTTTTTTCTGCTAAGATCTTTTCAATGGCTAGATTCGTTAATTTTCTAGCAGCCAAATTGATTGACCATAGTTGATGTCCTGATTGTTCCAAGTCTTCTGCAGAACCTGCATCTGAAATGAGATCGATGACAAAGCTACCATCTTACGTGAAGATTCATACTCATTACAAAAAAATACGTATGTACGAGTCGAGAAGTACCCAGGTCGAACAGAACGATCCGTAAACGGTCGTATACGATCAGAACACGGCCCATTACGGCGTCGTATTATCCCGTTTTAACAAGGTCAGTAATACGGC
>OENT01001980.1:0-30951 GCA_900239685.1 Rotaria macrura | reverse complement strand
TTCTTTATATTGTTTGTGCAGAAAATTTTTTTCTATCTTTTAAAATGACGAAGATATAAACTGAAAAAGGCAAAATTACATAAAAGCCTCTCCATTCGCCCCGCTTGTCTCTATGGCTAGTGCAACCAACGATTTATCCATTCAATGTATGCATGGTCAAGGTGGTGATATAAATTGGAAATTACCACGTCTTATAGCAGCTTCAAATAAAAAAGCAGGACCAGATGTTGATGGAGACATTGATGCTAGTGAATATTTAGATATGGATAGGGTACTTGATGCTAAACTCGATATAGTTGTTTCATTGATTCAACAGAGTCGACAATTTGTTGTTTATACTGGTGCTGGTATATCAACATCATCTGGTATCGGTGATTATGCATCGAAAGCATCGAATTCGATTGTTATGCGTGAAACGAGTGTCAATCGTTTAAAAGCAACACCAACATTGACGCACCATGTGCTTGTTGCGTTGGAAAAGAAAAATCGTCTGAAACATTGGGTACAGCAAAATCATGATGGCTTGGCACAACGTGGTGGATATCCACAAGAGAAATTGAACGAAATTCATGGTTCATGGTTCGATAAAAAGAACCCTGTTGTTTTAATGGATGACAATCTCAAACCTGAATTGCACGAATGGTTGAAAGAGTGGGCAGAAAAATCAGATCTAGTACTTTCTATGGGGTCATCTATGTGTGGTATGGCAGCAGACAGGATTGCAAGGAGAGTTGCTGAGAGGGAAGAAACGCTTGGCTTAATTATTATTAATCTGCAAAGAACACCACTTGATCATCTTGCAAAAATAAGAATTTTCGCACCATGTGACAAAGCGATGTCTATATTGGCAAAAAAATTGAAATTAAAAATTCCTAAAACAATCTAATATAATTGAAAATTGTCTATGTAAAATATCGACAGTTAATGAGGTGATTAATGTTTTTTTTTATTTATCTATTCGTCGAGTCAATTTTTCATATGTGATTTTGTACTTTGAATGAATTGAACTTTTGGCAGTAACTATCTTCTACGAATGAAGCAGAGTCAATAAAAATATGTTCAAGATTTATGAATTGATACATAAAATATAAATATGAAAGAGCATTGAAAATACAAGCAATTCTAAAAAAAAGTAACAAGAATGTTAGACTGGTGCTATTCGCAATTCTCTTAAATAAATTATTGCTTTTTATATTGATATCAAATATTTTCAGTGATTCATCATGTGCTATGTTGTTGATGTTAATGGATCTAACTACAATGACTACAGTGAGGTTTTGGCATTGATCGAATTCATCTGCCATGATTGAACCAACATCAATCTTTATTATATTAATGAGTTGATTTTTATCTACATATAGACGTAGAAACTTAGTACGAAACTATGAATTAATTGAATAATATCAGTCAGTAAACTTACTAAATAGATAATTTCATTTTATGAGAGTATCATGAATACAATAGAAGTTATCAATACATTTTAGTAGATAATTTAACATTAAGTTCCGATTAATCTACTACTCTGTTTGATTACTATATATCCTCGAAGTTTTCCCGTTTACTAAATTATTAGTTACTCGAGATCGATAAGTTCATCGTAAGACATGATTCAATAAAGTCAATAATAGTTTACTGTTGAAGTACTTTTTATTGTAGATTTATTGAGATTAAAAACTTCAAAATGATTTTCTAAGCTATACAAAAACTTTTTTGACATCAAGATAAGATGTGACGACAAAGTAAACGGGTTTTTAAAACTGAGATTATAAAAATTTTCGGCGTAGCAGGATGGCATGTTTATTAATCTAGTTCAAGAAAAAAACAGATAGATAGAATGAACATTAAAATGGAGTGTTCTTTTTTTGACATTCTACCAACGTGGCACAGTAGAACATAACTAACGAGTGCGACAAAAGTTCTGCAATAATTTTACCATTTAATGTAGCACTGTAATGGAATATCATAGAGATTTTATCTTTTTTGCTTTGTTAGAAAGAGCAAAATATCTAGTGCAAAAATATAGAGATGAATATTATTAAAATAGCTTGATAGAGGCTACAGAAACTTCAGAATACAAAGCATCGAAAAACGATTCCTCAACTTTGTTCAGAATTCTTTTTTCCGAAACTATTTGTTTGAGCTTTTCTTGCAACATCCTCAGGTATTTTTGAGAATCGAATATATACATATATACATAATGGTTTATAAAAAAAGAGAGCTTTTATATGGTATTAAAATAATTGGTTTACATGAAAAACGGCTAACGTTCAACCAGCTTGGGTGAAGTTGAGGACTCAAATTCTCCGACATAAAACAACCAATCTCATTCATTTTAAGTTCTTAGATAGTTTTTCGTATATTCTGCGTCGATATGTGCAATATATTTTTAATAATTGAGTGGAGAAATGATAGTCACCAGCCAAAGTTCAGTATTTTTGTGCAAACGTGGCTTTCAAAAGCTCTTTTGTCTCTTGTCATATCTCAAAAACGGACACATTATCAGACACAAAAACAGTAATGGTAGCTTGAAATACACATGAACATCATTACTTTGATGTTCTAAACCGATAATTCCAAAACCACAACACAATTTTACATTCAAGACTTTTGTTAAAAAAGTTCATGTCTGTGTGTTACAAAATTGTCTGTGCGTTACCTAGTGCTTTGTCAATAGCTCACCCATTTCTCAAGGCATTAATATTTTTTCCTTTACCAAAAGATAGCCCTGAGCTTTATCTACAAAACACTCTCTCGTCCAATTCAATAATATGAAATATTTTGCAGGATTTATCGCTTCTGTCGAACCCACCAAAAATTGAGAGCCTTTTTTGTCTGTGCGTTTCCGATCAGTATTTTACTCATAAAATCCAAACTAATGAACCATTGAGATTCAAACTTTCAAATCCAATAGAACTTATTGGGTTACATATTGGTTGAAAATGACAAGTCTTTCCCTCTTATAATTCTCTAGATACATTTGCTGGAAGTTCAAAAATGTCTGTGCGTTACCTGCGTTTTCCATGTTTAGCACACACGAGACTAAACAGAAGAGAATATTATTCAACAATTTTATTTTTCCGGTTGATGGTTTCTAATACGTAAACAAATGTTTGATTGAATTCACACAAAAACATTTGAGTTCTATTTCAAATAATATCGAGCGATAGAAAATTCATTAAGCTTTGATTTTTATATGAAAAATACAGTTTGTATCAATCATTCCGTCTGCATAGAGTTTATTTGTCAGACTGTGATCTAGACTGATGAAAATGGCAGACATCAGACAACAGGATTAAAGAGTTCGTTTCAGCCGTTATAAAAATATGAAGGGATTCCTTTTTGTGCTACTAGACTTCACTATCCATACCTTGTACAATTCGAATTAGAAGAGTACAAATAAAAGTGGTCCAATTGAATGAAATCTTTTCCAAGTTCAAAAAGTAGTTGCGGATTGCTTTTCAATGCTTTGTTTTCTGAAGTTTCTGTAGCCTCTGTCAAACTTATTTTAATGACATGCATTTCTATAGTTTTGCACTAAACATTTTGCTCTTTCTAATAAAACGAAAAGATGAAATCTCTATGAGAATCCAAGGCAGTGCTACATTAAATACAAAAATTACTGCATACAGTTTTCCCCAACCATAATCTTCAGTAACTACTATTTAATTGTACTATTGATAGTATTATGAAAGAATTCCTCATGAATGTAATCCGTTCAAAAGAAAATTTTCATAAAATAAAAATAGATCAGTTTTCCAATAAATCAAATAGTAGATAATACTGTCTTGATAATTATGAAAGTGTATAATTCAATTTGACACAACCTAACATGAAAATTATATCTCTGCTGGTGTTTGTTTATCCTATAAAGGTTTTACTCGATACAAAACAAAAGGAATTATTCTTAAGATTTACTCACAAGAAAACTTCAATAACAAGTACTCGTTGTGTTGATAAAACTCTGCAATACCAGACGCACGACGATTTGCAATCACAAAAAATCGAATAGATTTACTGGAATCTTAGAGACTATCGATTTATGAATTAGAAGGCATAAAATCATTCGATTTGTTTGAAGTGAGAAAATACACATAGAAATGTTTGGCAGATACTGTTTATAAATTTCTGGATCTATCCGGCATATAAATTTATTCATAGAGCCACTCTTTAGAGATAGGAAATTCTACCTGACAGTGTTCATGACTAATTCGTCGTAATTTTTATTTGTAAATATTGATTTCATGCTTCTCTTATACTCAAGATTTGTGATGACTGGATTGCTTGCCATCACCCTATGGAATAACGAATAACATAATTCTCTATCGAATTTGTTTTTAATAACTGATTAACTCGTACGTATACAAACCAGTGAATGAAATACAATTCCATAAAATTGAACCTTTAAAAACTACATCATTTGAATGAATTTATGAATGGATGAGGATGAGTCGGTGACAACAACAAAATATTATAAGAAGTTTTGTCATAATTGTGCTAATCAAAGAAGTGTGCTATGTTTACTAAACGTGACTCGAGACGAAAACTAACTAAAATTCATTAATAAAACTTTCGTCCCGCTAAATAGACTGAAAAGATAGTCTATTAGGACTCTAAAAATAAATATTGATTTCTAATATGTTAAAAACATAAACGATACTTTTGCTAGTTACACGATAGTAACGTGAAACTCGACCTGTTTCAAACTTTACAAACAACTATTTTCTACAAATCTATCAACAATGGATTTTTTCAACTTGTGTCTTTGCATTTATTGCTTTACAATCTCAAAAGAATTTCATCTCATCAATAAACCATATGATTGTAAATAGAAAATTCATATTAAAATAGATGTATCTTTACTACTGGCAATGCATCCTCCTAAATTCTTATCAATCAGTGAATTCGCCTGACATTCGATCACGATCTATTTTATTGCAATGGATACGAGAAGACATTTCAATGATCGATCTTCAGTATGTAGACAGCACTAAGAGGATTGTATACTGAAATCTTATAAATTTTGCATCGCAATTTTACCTGTTCATGACAGTTTAATAAGCATTTAGGCTGCTGTAGAAATTCGTCATGTCAAATACATGAAGAGGCGAACTCATCAAACTATCAAACGCTTTACAAATATGACATAGAACAAACTTTCTAGAAATCATTCAAACTCATCAAACTTGAACATATTCTGTAAGCAAATAACAGAATTAGAGATGAACTTATACTCCATCTGAAATTATTTGATTACTAGAAATGCCATTTCCTGAGGTAAATCAAAAGTGCTCGGATTTGATCGATTTGTGGAGTACGTAAATAAAAAAGTAGCTACCGGATGTAATTCTATTCCATGAAATATAATCACTGTGTTCTCTGAGAAACGAGAGACTGTCGTGTCTTTTTTTTTGTTATACACAAGATAGTAAATATATATATATAATGTTTTATTGTAGACAGATAACATGTGAGATAAAAAGATGCGATGATTTTTCGTGTCGGTCAATAAATGAATGAATATCTCGGATGTAACCTTATAGACTCATTGGATGCTTCGCTTTACAGTTTAGGATTAGTTTTATATTAGAGAAAAACAGAAATTAATATTTCCATAGTTGATGAAATATTTTTTGTGAACCGATTTAAGAAACGACCAGTTTGATTAGTTATAGTTTCTCTAAGAAAATATCAAATAATAAAACAAGAGAGACATCTTTTGTTCATAGTTGATTTGATGATGAAAAAATATACCTCAAATAAAGAATACTATTACATTTAAAAAGAATACGAACAACAAGTGAAAATTGACAGTATGCAATCATCGAATTACAATGAATCTGTTCCGAGAATTCGTTCTGATTTTCCATACGAAGTGAAAAAGTTGACACAAGTATCAATTGATGTTGATCAAAATGTTAAATTAGCAGCAACACTATGGGTGCCACAGAGTTGAGCAGATTGAATTTTATAATTCGATTTGAAAACAAAAATCTTTAACTCTTCTTCTTAGATAAGAATGTTGAATGTAAACATGAAGAGAAATTTGCAACAATTTTAGAATATCTTCCATATAGGAAATCAGATTGGACGTATGTTCTGTTTTTGAAACATTTGTTTCTGAATAATTATTTTCAAGTGAACTTTGATACATATGAATAGATCAACAAGAGACGAGATTCGATTAAAATATTTTTCAGGTTTCGGTTATGTTTCAATGAGAGTTGACATTCGAGGAACTGGTAATTCTCAAGGTTTGATAAATTTATTCATGTCATTTTTAAAATTACTTTACTCATGCCTTTATTATTGATGAAAACTAAAAGGAATATTTGATGATGAATATTCAGAGCAAGAATTATCTGATGGTTTGAAAGTTCTCGAATGGATTGAAAATCAAACATGGTCCAATGGAAAAGTACATTGTTGATTAAACTAGATATTATATATCTCGATTGAATCTACAAAAGGTTGTTATCTACGGAAAATCGTGGGGTGGTTTTAATGGATTACAAATCGGTTATCTTCAGCCGAAGGTTAAATATTAAAATACAACATTTTTTTAATCTTTTCCAAAGTTAAAACAGATGAACATTAAACTTCTTTAGAACTTATATGGGATTATTTCAGCGTATTCTACAGATGATCGTTATAACGATGATATTCATTATTGTGGAGGAAGTTTAGCTGCACAAGAAGGTTGAACGATATCTAGATACGTTAAAATCAACTGGAATATTTTTTTTCTTTCTTAGCATTATCATGGTCAACACAAATGTTATTATGGTTAAGTCTTCCTCCACATCCATTCTATCAGGGAGGCATTGATAGAGATGCAAATTTGTCTGATATCTGGAAAGAACGATTAAATCACTTAGTACCTTTAGACACGTATTGGATAAAACATCAAAATAGGTGCAATAAATATAAAACTTTAATATATGAATAATAGAACTGCATATTACTTAATTTGATGTATATTTTCAGAGATAACTATTGGCGTCATGGAAGCATTTGTGAAGATTATTCGAAAATATTATGTCCAGTTTTGTTAATAGGCGGCTTCTCGGATCTTTATCATGCACCAGTATTTCGTTTAATTAGTCAACTGAAATGTGAAAGACGAGCTATTTTAGGTCCATGGGGACATCAATGGCCGTTCGTTCATATATTAATACTTCATTTTCATTGTTTTTCAATGATTATCTCATATTTTTAGTGATAGTGCTTATCCAGGACCACAAATCGGATTTCTACAAGAAGTCGTTCAATGGCTTGATTATCATATAAAAAATATTGATAATGGTTATGGAAAAAAAGAATTGTTATCCATATTCAAACTCAGTCCAAATATCGATGAACTTCATTGCAATGTGAAACAACGAAAAGGAGAATGGATTCATCTGAATACTGTTCCATCTTATCCATATGAACATTTTCAAAGAAATCATCTTATAAACAATCAATATCAAGATATCCATCAAAAACAAATAACGTATTATTTATCATTTCAATCATTGACAACTGAACTTGTTACGAACGATTCATCACTAGATAAGATTTCATTTTTATCATCTCAAGAAACAGGTTTATCAAGTGGAAATTTACTTGGTTGGGGAAATATTCATAATGCTGAAAATCCATCAGATCAACGAGAAGATGATGGAAGATCATTATGTTTTGATTCTAATCCATTAAAATATAATTATGGTAGACATTTTGTTATGCCTATGTTTCAATATATATATATATTAGCTTATTTCAGAATTATTCGGATTTCCAAGTGTTAAACTTAATTTAAGTTCAAATACTAATTATGGTTTAGTATGTGTTCGTCTTTGTATGATTGATGAGAAAAGTTCGTCTTCAATACTACTTTCACGTGGAGTTCTTAATTTAACACATCATGAATCCCATGAGCATCCACACAAATTAAATAAGGATCAAATTTTTACGTATGCTTTTCTAAAGAATAAGATTTCGATGGAGAAGAATTTGTTTTTCTTTATTTACCAATCAACTAGTGCCGAGATAACATTATCTGGCTTATGTGCATGTTTACCTATGGGCTGTCGTCTACGTTTAGCTTTAACAACATCATATTGGCCAATTGCATGGCCATCAGAAGAACTTTCAACATTGACGTATGTTATTAGTCGATCTTTATTTTTTTCTTTTGTAAGCAATGAATAACATTTACTATTTAGAATTCATTTCGATCCTTCATCACCATGTATTCTTACATTACCCTGTTTAAATGAGGAATAGTGAGTGATTTCTATAAATATATATATACGTACGTCTTTCAAATACTCGCTGTTTGATTACATTTAATAGTGCGAAAAGAGACGACTTTGATCTTCCTGAAGTTTGTCAAGGAATTGAAACAAAACAACTACGAGATGGCTCAATATCTCGCTATAGAACCATAGATGAACTCAATGAAATGATAATATTAAAAGTAAATTGTAATCTAACTATATGAAAATATTTAGGAAATTTATGTTTTTCTCTCTAAAAGACTAATACAGATGATGGTTCTGTTCAATATCCTGACGGTTTAGTATGGGATGAAACATCAGAAAGTATTTATACAATAAAAAAGCATGATCCTCAATCGGCAAAAGTAGAAATCAATAGATACTTGAAATATTATTTTCAAGATCAATCATCAACTAAAGTCAATATTGAAACGAAATCTCACATGTTCACGAAATCACCATCAGCGTTTGAAATAATACATCATTTGACAATTCATAATAAAGATAAATTATTCTTTGAGAAAACTTGGAATTTATCTTTTCCTAGAATTTCTCTTTGATTTTCTCTTCATTTGAATAATATTCGATTTTCATGTTGTTTTATGTCTGTAATACTATGCAATAGATAAAACATGGAAAAGCAAAACAACTAAGTATAATTTGTATCAATAAAATTTACAAGAACGATTATATTTGTCAAAAGATTATCATAGCACTGTTCAGTTATATCTGTGTCAACTCAATGAAACGTAGACCAATCCCCTTCTCATTGAATATAATTATATCAAAGCTTTTTTTCATAACTCGAGCAATTTTGAGAAAAATCATGTCAGAGAATATAATACCTTCTCAAAAATCAAACATTGACATAGGATGATATTCACTAGAATATCTAGCAAAGCTTGACAAGATTAAATGGTCTTACTCTATTGCATAATTGTGAGACAAGGATAAGATGATGTAAAATCGTGAGCATTGGAAAAGTTGACCACAATCAAATTAGATGCATGCTATTAGGATCAAAATTTTCTAACACAAATCAAAACTCATGTCTACAACTTATTGTCGTTGATACGGTGATGTTTTTCCATTCTCGTTTCTTGACGTATGCTAAGGAAAAATGAACTTTTCGCAATGATCCTATTCTAAATGGTAGAAATATGTTAGGACAATAAGGTCGGAACTGAAGTGTCGAACTCGCATATTTCAGATATGCAGTTTTTTTCGAAAATAAAAGTTATTGCCATCACCGTCACAAAAAATAGTTTCTAAGGAATACTTGATTTATGAAATTCGAGAAGCTTTGATTTTATTGTGAGAAACAGAAGTGAATCATGAATATTATGTTCATTAAAATGATCTTTGAACGTACGATCTGATTGTGACGTTCAAAAAAAACTTGTAAGAATAAAATGATTTGAGTCCAAATCGTTCGATTTCTTTTTAGATTTTCGATAGTGTTCTGATTGCAATTTAAGATTCTGACGCATGTGAAACTTCAAAGTTTAAATATCCTTAATGTTGACTATAAAATTTAAACATAACCACATGCAACATTTAGTGACTTTCTTGTGAATTTCTAAATCGTAATAGAATATCCATAGAAAAATTACCAATCGCAAAATAGAAGAACTCATGTTAAATCGTTGATTTCCGACTTTTTATTAGAGACACAGATGCATGAAAAATGTGAAATGTGTAATTCAAATAAAATTCAAAAAGTTACGAAATATTTATATAAGCTACATTAAACTATTTAAATCTAGAATCATAATTCATTCTATTGTATGAATAAATTGAATTGTTGAAAAAAGTTGATAGTCTAAGCGTTGCCGCAAATGCTTGCAACATCGTGCGAAAGAATAAATAGAATCGAAGGCTATACGAAAACATAGCTATGGTTGAACAGTAATTTAATCGTATTCGATTATTGTCGTAGTTATTTCAAAAGCTTTTGTTCTTTGAATGAAATGGTAATCAATAAATTATAATGCACTCGTAAATGTATTGCATGATTTAACATATAAATTTAATGTGAAACTACTATGCGTCTATACAGCTATGTTGTTTGTGAAAAGAACAGTCGAACATTTCCTATTAATAAATAGATTAACAAGAACATTGAACATAACTAATAAGATGTAGAAATGCTGGTTTTTTATTTAACTATTGTTCTGATCATACGCAATTTATTATGAAAAACTGTTCAATGAACGATATACACGATCGTTTTCTTTCGTCAAATCAATTTCTATGTTGAGTTGACTTTGATTGGTCGTTAGATGGGAAACAGAAAAGTACTATAAGAGAGTAATCTAGCTCATTGTTCATTGAAGTATGGCGAATACGAAAGAATGTCATTATTCATTAGGTTTACATAAAATTCCGTTTGGTATCAAACAAAAAAGAAATAGTGAACAACATCTAAACATACAAGAATAATTACATTTGTCATTTACATCTATTGTCTATCTTGAATAAAAGTAATATCTACAGTCATCATCCTTGAATCATGTCATCTTTTGTACACGCGAATCAAAAATTACTAATGTTTGTCATGTTCTTTAAAACATGTTTCACTTTTAACTTTGTAGCTAATGTCTCTCCATGCATGAAGTGTAGTGCTGAGTCTTTGATCAAATGAAAACGTTTTCACGCTCGAATGCGTAGCATGAGAAAGAAAAAGAAAGAAGAGAACAAGCATGAAAAAAAAGGAAACGAAAAATAAAGATACAAGAAAAATTCACCTAAACAATAATATATTTTAGGCATGTTGTCAACAATCGCTACGCATGTTATTTTGTTGATATCGTGCGTGGTATTTATATATTCGACTTTTTCCTTTGTTCAACGCATTCAAATTCATCGAAAAAAATTGCAATCGAAAGAAAGCTTATTAATTTATGGTACTGATGATTTTCAAAATCGATTTTCTTCGGCCACGAACATTACAAATGAAACAATTTCAAATAATATCAATGAGAAAATCAACGAAAGTGATCTTCGTGAAAAAATTCTTGGATCAAATAGAAAATTCGATTCAATTTATGATCGTATTATGTTTATTAATCCACCAAAATCAGTTTGTAAATATCCAACAACTACAGAGACTTACATTATTTTTCTTGTTCTTTCACGGGGCATAAATATTGATTATCGTCAAGCTATCCGTGCTACATGGGGTCGTAATGGAAAGTATAAAGCATACAATACTTACGTGCAAACTCTATTTTTCGTTGGAACGAACGATAGTTTAGAATCAAGTATACGATATGAACAAGAGGCATTTAACGATGTGATTGAAATAGGTATGTTTGTATTCTCTTTCAGTCAGTTTTGAATATCGTGAATAGAGAAAAATAAAGTTTACAGAGAAATAAATTTTAAATGCAGGAACACATATTCTTCTTTTTGAAATGTATTCTATATTAAGTTTTGTTCCTATTGAATAGTTATACCAGAAAGCTATCCATTTGTTGCTTATAAAGAACTAGCATCATTATTCTGGACTCGTATCTATTGCCCATCAGCTCGTTTGATATTCCGTGCCGATGATGATATTTTGTTGGATACATTCTTATTATTAAATTACATAGAAAAAGATCTGAATATTAGTGTTAACGATGGTCTATATGGATGGTTTCGTTTCAATAATGCAGTACATCGTGCTGATAAATGGGCTGTAACTAAAGCTGAATATAGCTCAAATATATATCCTCCGTATACATTTGGTATAGGCTATCTTTTTTCCAACGTTTCTTGTCAACGATTAATAGATGCAGCTAATCATCCAAATCATCTAGTCATACGTATAGGTGATGCTTACATAACTGGTATTTTACGTGAGTTAGCAAGAATACCGTTTTATAATTTTCAAAATCTTGAGCATGTTTACACATTTTATGAGCCGTTGATGTGTGATTCATTATTCGAAAGCAATCCTCTATTATTAATATGTTTATCAAGATTACATATTGGACAACGTGACGATGTAACTGAATTCTACAATGTTTGGACAATTATTACAGCAAGACATGCCGGATTATTATCAATGCATGCTAATAAGAATATTTCTTTTTTTTAATAGTACCATTGAATGTTCTGTATTTTCTATGAAATCTTGAATATTTCTCATTTTGATGTAGTTTAAATTGAGCATTTGTACGAGTGTATCAAATTGTATAATCGTCATTTTCGTCCGGAATGTTTGTTGAAATATCGAGAAGCGCTAAAAACGAAATTTCGTTCATAGTTTAGCTTTTACCGAGATGAAATCGGGTAACCATGAAAATTGCTTCTGATATAAAATCTCAAATAAATTTAAACATGAAAAAAACATGTCTAATAAAATGACTTAGCCATTAAGAAGAGAAAATATTATTTTATATTTTCCTATGAATGAAAAATAGAGTTCATTATAACGTTTATTGAAAAAGATTTATGCATGATCAAGCAGATAAAAATTTCATAATTCAATAGAAAAGTCAATAATCAAAATGCGTGTATGAATCTATGGGAAAAGCCTTGAACAAAATTCAAAATATGCACTATAGGTACAAATGGACCTACATATTTAAAAGGCTATTTTGTAAACTTTAACGAAGCAGTCTTGTCGAATCCTCCATGTGAATTTTTAATGTATCGATGATATCTTGCTGCTACTACGAAAAGAAAAATTTCACTGAGACGAATTCTTTCAAGAATGTTCTTTTTATTTCCATGATAAAGAACAGATGACGAAAAAACATTTCTCTTTTTCACTTGTATTATGATTTTTTTTCGTCGGTCGCTCTATCATACTTTTGCATTTATGTACATTTTCAAATGATGCGTAACTAAAAATTTAGTGAAGACGTCAACATAGAAAAGGTAAGAAAGAAACAAGAGAAATGAAGGACACGTGCGCTCGTGTGTAAATTTCATTCACAGCACGATTGCATCACAGTAATTATTTGAAATCATAATATTTTTATTAACTTCATTATTATTAAAAACTGTTGTTTTGTTGTCTCCTGATATTCATTAAGTCCAATCAATCCATTCAATAAGTGTGTAAGAATGGTTTTTACTCTGGATTCTTGCATACATAGGTTGACAAAAGTTCGACAACGGCATTTTTTACAGCGTATCAATTTCCTTCTTATCTTCATATTAGCTTCTACGATACTGTCTCTTGTAATTTTATTTAAATCTTTGTCTGCATTATATTCTTCGAACAAATTTGAAAATTATTATAAGTCGAAATTATTATTTTCATTAAACAATGAAACTTTAATGCTTAAAAATTCGAATCATTCACTACATCACATTTATATTGATATTGGTTGTTTTAATGGTGAAACCATTGAACATTTTATTTATTTCACTCCAAACAGTTATTTATATGATATAATTACGTTCGAACCAGATCCATATAATTATGAATTGTGTAAAAGTCGACTATCACAACAGAAATATCAAAATTATAATATAATTATCATTCCGAAGGTTGCTTGGATACGTGATGAAAAAGTTCCTTTTCGAATTAATCTTGGACAAGGAAGTCGGATAGATCTTAGTAAAAACCGTAGGTGTTCATTAGATAGAAATTTTTATGTTTATACTAATACTTTTTTCTTCATTAGGTCAATATGATTTAGCTGAAATAGATGCAATTGATTTTTCTTCATGGCTTTCACGTTTAGTTAAATCATTGAATAATACTAAAGTTATTGTTAAAACTAGTATGTCTGGATTTGAAGTACAAGTTCTGCAAAAGATGCTTATTGATGAGACATTATTATTTGGAGAGAGATACGATGTTGAATGGGCAGATAGATCGAATCCTCATATAAAACCGTTACGTATTTATATTCAAGCCATGTTTGATTCATTAGGTTATTCTTGTGAATATTATAAGCGCTTACATGATGTACGCAAAATCTTTAGAACGAATGGAAATATTAGTGAAATAAAGAAATACCATGATTGGAGGAATATACCTGAAGCCGGCACGTACTGCAGTTATATTCAACGGCCCGATGTTACTGATTCACCGCGTACAACGAAATCAAGGTTGTTATTATTAAAGAACGTTTGAAAAAATTGTATTGTTTTCTTTTTTTTTTGGTTACCTTTTATTCTAATTATAACAAACAACAAAGAAAAAACAAATGAAACTATGTGTTTTTGCTTTTTATTTTAAATTTTCGTTCTAACTAGAACGTGGATCATAATAATCTGGCAGTGGTTCATTTGGACCAACAGTAGGACGCATAAGCCATGGGCGTTTGTATTGTTTGAAATTGATTTTAAACATAAGATAACGTATACGTGTTATTAAATCAGAATAACGTTGGGGTTGATTTTCTTCCAAGTATTTACCCTGTAATTTTAGTCGACGTAAAAGATGTTGTAATTCATTACCTTGAAAACCTCGTAACCAAAATGGAGCATTGCGTACTAATTGCCAATGTTCGACATTTTCATCACCAAGTATATCTATGTTTAAGGTAAGAAACAAATCATTCTCAGATTTATCTGGAACAGCTGGAAATTCTCGTCAATGATTCTTTGACATTTCTATTAAAATGTCCATAGCATTAATTGAGATTTATTTCATTCCGAAATAATATCGAAGACAATTCAACTGACAATCAAATGGTGATGTCACATTTGTTCTATAGTCAAGTTAAAATAAATTGTGTAAAATCTTACAAAGATAGATAAAGTGTACGACTGGTTTTCAATTACTATGATCACTTTTCATTGTCAATTTCCTTTTGTTCTTTCGATTAGTAATTTTTAGCTATCTGTAATTTTGCCTGTATTGATTGCTACAGTCGATCTTATTTCTCAGTAAGATTCACTATGTCTTTTTTCCTCGATATGAAATAGATTAACTACTAAGTATATAACGAATATATTTAGTTCTTTTTCAGATCGACCAAATCCTATATAAAAATCGATCTCATTCGTAGATCAAATCGAACAATGCGGTCGATGAAAATTGCGCACGACGAAAGTTGCGCACGAACTATTAAACGTTATCAAATATATAACGAAAAAAAAGAAAAAAATATTATTGACTTTATTTTATTTTTTAAATCATAAATTCAAACATAGAGTGGATGTGGTCCCAGTAGTAGTGAATTGAACAACAGTAGACACGACTGAATAATGTAGAGAACGATCAGTTTTTATAGCTCTGTTCTTTTATAGGTAACATTTTCGTTCTCACATTTAACTTAACTTAATTGCGTCAAAGTATCAATTGCATCAGTTATTGATTGATCAAAATTCGTTAGTCATTTGACAGGATAATCATCTATATCTATTATACATCTCTCACCATAATTCATATTTAATTTCGATTAAAACGTTCGAACATTTCCCTGTATCTTTTGTTGTTTTGATTATTTTCTACCACGAAACTAAAGTTTAATATTTCGTGCGCATCTTTCCGTGCACAACTTTTGTCGTGCGCAATTTTCTGGATTCACGACCAATGTTGGTGCCATAATATTGCTGATGTAAAGAAATGTGTCCATAGTCATCACCCTATTATCTATATTGCTTACTTTATACAATATTCATAAGGCACCTATTCACATCAATGATACATGATACATTATACTCAATTAATTATTCAGAGTGGCAATGGGAAATATTTGAGAATGAGTATGAACCTGGAGCAGCAACTATATATTATTGAAAAATGCTAATGAGAAATAAAAGTGATGATAAAAAATGATTTCACTTTATATTTTGCTTTTTATCGAATTGATATACTCAAAAACTTAATATCATATTACCATACGACTGGGAATTATGATAGACTTATTTTAAATTTCGCACCGTCGTTTCCTGATATACATATATATTAATAGACTAGTAGATGGGGAAATCATGCAAACTAATACTTTGTTATTTGTTACAATTTATTAGAAATGAAATTTAGTTGAACGCTAACATAAGAAAAAGGCGATCAACACTGTTACGCGCTTCTTCTCTTATGACTATTTTACAACTAATTTAAGTATGTTTTACTTGAGATTTCGAAACCAACACTTTGAATAGAACGCCACTTACCAATATAATCATTCTGTCCAAAAGTAGCTGCTTCTAGAGTCCATTCTTGTGCATCAATCATTGGTGGTAAATAATTGGGTGGATCTTTTAGATGTGATGCTCGAGGAAGATAGCCTTAACAACATAAAAGTAGACGATTTTCGTTTGACTATGATCAGTCAAGAGAAGTTATTGTTCTACCTCCTTGATAATATTTCGGTTCATGTCCATAACTTTTAACATATTCACCAAAACGTTTAAATGTTCGAATCGAAATAATCGAATAGCTGCTAGGATGATGTCTCGGAAGAACAGATCGAATGAACATATCTTAAATATCAACTGTAAATGAACGATATAAATAAATATTTCACGACTATTCTTCGTATTTGCTTTAATATATATTCATAAATAGAAATAATACGAATGATAACAAAAAAAAACATCTGCCTTTACAGCAAGCGAAATAAAAATGCACTTTCAAATTTACACTGACATGGTTGTTGTGACAGTTTTTGATAGGAACGTATAGAATAGTTTTGAGAAAAATTTTAGGCCATGTGTACCACCAGGAATATATGAAATAACATACCTAAATGGACAATAGATTAGAATAAATGGCAGTAGTTATTTACCAGAGGAGTGCACCAACTTGCAATACGGCGAAGATAATTGTAAAGAAATAACTTTTGATCTAAAGCAAAGAAAATAGTATAGAAAAAAAACGAGCCAGGTGACGGGTGCTAGCCGTCATGCCTTGCCTGGTGTTGTCGTACAGGTCCGAAGACCTTCCGTCCTTGTCAAGGGGAGTGCTAACCGTCTCTCCTTTTCTACGACACAAACTTTACTCTCGCGTAGCTCTTGTTTTGTAGTGAAATAAGATTAGAGAAAAATTGCGGTGAATACCCATCGACTTGAGGCAACGATGTCTGGTGACATCTTGTTGAGGAAGAAAAGAGCTCGAAATATATTTACCCATACTGAATAATATATTGTACAAATAAGAGTAATTAAATATGATATAGAAAACGGAAGACGATCAATATTTATCAAATGATGAAAATGATTCGTTGGTCCCCACAGCATTGAAAAGCTAATCGAAATTCGAAAATGGAAATAATCAATATTAGCTATTATTTGAGATTGAGAATTCATGCTCATACCTTGATAGGAAAAAAACACTACCAAATGAAAATAGTAGTGCAAATTTTCTTGCTTTAAATACAATCACTGGTATATATAATGTGGCTAACGACATACACAATATACCCATAACAAGACACATCATAAAGCCCATAATACGTTGTTTACGACTCTAAATGAAAAAAGAATAGTAATAATAACAGCACCAGCAGCAAAGAAAACAACTACATGATACAGCTAATCTGACATGTCAGTAAAACGTGAATAATACACACGAGGAAATCATCAGTGTTATAAATTTTGACAATCAAATGGTAGAACGACAGTAGTATATGTTTAAGCAATTCAAACACACAGTTTTCGTTCCAATCACAATAACTGAAAATCGAGAAAGAAAAATAAGTTGTCGAAAGCAGAGTTAGATCAGATTTACCGATTGTATGATGGCTAATACCATAAGAATAGAAAAGAACTCTTAGTTTCACACAGTTTTTAGTTTGATACAATCAATCTCTGACGTACACATATATCTTTTTCTACGAATAAAGTCATCTCTCCATAAAGATTTTAGAATTCTTTTAGTTTGTTTGAAGAAAGACACTAGTCTACTAATGTCCGTCTTCTATTTGAATGATCAAACATATTCTTAAGTAGCTAGATGCAAAATACAATCTTACTAATGCTGGTAAGATAGGATCGTTGTCGCCTTTCTGTAATAGTATTTGTATATCATCTGCATTTGATGATGATGTGAATTGACCATCTGAACGTTTATTAAAAAAACTTTGTACACGATCTACATTCGCTTGGAAAACATCGCGTGAGAAAATTGCTCGAGACCATGATTGAAGAGTATCATTGTTATTACTATTAGATTCGTTAATAAAATTTTGTAAACGTGAAAATTTTGCATCCATCTACAAAAATTGATTAGGACATTCGAATATTTTCCTTTAGAATATTGTGATGCTTTCTTTCTCTACTCATAAAAATTTTTATTGAAAAGATAGGTGTAAGAGAAGCGGAAAATGACAAAAAGAAAAGAAAAGAAAAGTTCGTTAACATATACATAAAATATTGATCGTATAAATATGAACAACTGCATTCCACACATAAGAAAAAGAAAAAGAAAAAAAATATATATCATCCCACTAATTAATATATAATATATATATATATTTGTATATGTATCTCTTTAATTTTTTTCCTTTAAAATTGCTTTTTATAACTCGGAACACATTGGAAAGAATGCAGCACATATACACTTGACAGAATCGGGATTTTTTGCTTGATTTTTACTTAGATAAACGACTGACTGTTTTCAGATCGTTCTGGTTTGTTTTTCGTTTTTAAAATAGACTAGAAATTAAACTGAAGAAAAAAAAACAAAGTAGAGGCACATGAGAAAAAGACCGATACTGTATGACTATCAAAGTGACTATTTTGATTTGTCAGCTCACAAGTATTAGTAGAAATAATCCACCACCAATGATAAAAATAAATAAATATATATATATATATATATATATATATATATGTTTGTGTGTGTGTATGTATGTGTGCATGTGTATACATACAAGTAAAAGATTTCAAGAAAAATAAAAATATAAGAAGACAACACCGAAGAGAACAAGTCACCGAAGAGTATAAGGAAAAAATAGTAATTCAGAAGCAATAATATACAAATTAAAATAAAATATATCAGTTACAGGTGACCAAATAATCACTATAAATTGAATGTTTATGTTTGACTACTAATTCTAATTATACAGATGATGATGGAAATCGAGCCATTGGTGTTTCATCCTGATAATTGATACTGTATTCAACCATCTACATTAAAGAAAATAACAAAAGATAAAATTTTTCTTTTCCATTGTTTTTGTTTACATATGTATGCTCTGTTTGACTAAAAATAACTATTCTATTAATGTATCTATTTTTAGCGAAAGCATCGTCATTAGCTAGAATTGCAAGCAGTAAAAATATTACTCAGCACATATTCATATGCTACATAAGTTTTATAAATTCTCATACTAGAAAAAACAAGACTTTGTTTTTCATACATATTTTCTCCATAGAATCGAGGTAATCAACGCTAGATATTGATAGTCGTGTTTTGCTAATTTATACAATTGATAGCTTATTATATATATCACGAAATCGTTTTCTCACTAATTTTGTGAAACATGATCTAACAGTAGTATTGAGGATGGAGATTTAGGCACGCAACCCTACTCTCCGTCTCCCTTTCTCGCCCCGAGCTACATCCTTGATTCTTCCATAGACGTGACTGACATCTCAAGAATTTTTCATTCACTTCATCATAGATTTTGATGGATGTCTTAGAAACGCCTCTCGTTTTTCTCACATCATGATAAATAATTTAGTATTGCTCTCTTTTCCTTACGGATTATAGCTGGAATCCCTGCGGCTTCGAAATTCCCCGATGAGATTGATATGAAATACAATTGAATTTCAGATGTTCATCATTTGTTCTTTTGTTTTTCTTTCATAGAAATTCAAATACATTGTAATTAATATCTTCCATCGCTCAGAGATATTAGCCGCAGGTAATAATTCCCGAATCGATAGATATATGAATGAATTTCGTCTATTACAATGTCAGTCGCTCAATCATGTTTAACATTTTAATCCCGCTGAGATTTTGGTAATAGCTTTCCTTTTTCTTTCATCATTTGATGTATTATTCGAAGCATAGATGTTGTGTTTTTTCTTTAAAACTATTTTAAGACATCCAGGACATCATACATAGTGATATTTGAGATCTTGGCATTTTTTTAACCTCATTTTAAACAATCCAGTGTTTAACATGTTTACATCGTATTTTCTTTGTCACTATCTAGATTCTATGCTCAACAATTTCTCGTTGTATAAGTAAAAAATTTAAAAAAAAAAGGAAGCACATAAATGTAATACATACTTTATCGATTTCATTAGTAAGTGTTGTTTTTTGTATTTCATGAGATTTAACTAAATTATCCTTTTCTCGTTCTTGTTTCATCATTTGTCTTTTTCGTTCTTCTAAAAATTTTTTTGTATTGTTTGATTTCAATTCTCGTATTCGACGGTCTAAATCCGATTTATTTCTGATATTCTTTTCCGAGCCAAGTCGTTTGCTATCTTCAATGTTTTGTCGTACTTGACTTAATTCAAGATCTTTCTTTTCTCTACGAAAGAAAATTAGAATTATATATATATGTAAACATGTGTATGTGCGTGCTTGGTACCTTAAATGTCTATCAGTCATTTCTTTCATTTGTAATTTTTGTGTTTCATCAAGTAAAAACAATAATAGATCACATTGTTCTTTAGTATGTTGTCTACGAACTGCATTCATTTCAGTCAATTGTCTTTGTACAAGTGATGTCCATTCAACATTCTGCTCATTGATCAAATCCATTAACTGATATAAGAGGAAAAATAGAACCAAAAATAGATTTATTATTGAAAAACTATTGAACGAATATTAACTTACCCTAGGATCATTTTTCCCTTCGCTTGAACTACCACCATTGCTAAAGAAGTATTCAAAGAGAAACATATTTATATAAATTTGTATAAAACAATTAGAAAAACAAAACAACTAAGTATTAGTAACCGATTAGTAGTTAGCTGTCGAGCAATTAAACGATACCTTATAGTCAAGAGTTTAAAGAAGCGATGTGTCAGAATGCTTAAGAATTAGCAAGAAAAGAAAAAGGAACTTTTCAAAATCATTTTTAGAAATGAATAAAGAAAAAAATCTTATTATCCTTATCATATTTGTTCAATTGCGATTCTTTTGTTTTACCTTAATTCTTTTTTTGAATTTCCGCTTTGTGATGTTGGCGAACGTATGACTTTTTCAAAATCAGTTTTAGCTTTACTCATTACTTTTGATTGTTGTTCACCAAGTAAATTTTGTTCTTTCGAATGTTTCTTTTTCATTACAATCAATTCTTTATCTTGTTTGGTTTTTAATTTACAAAAATTTTTATGCTCTCGTAAATACTCTAATGTTACGGGAACAAGACTATTTGTATCACTTGTTGGTAATGTATTTATTGATAAAGTACTAGGAACTGTTGTTAATGTTGATCTTGTATCTAATGAAACAGACGATGATGCTGATGCTGATTCATTGATACGTCCCCGTCGCACTGATGAACCAGTTGATGTTGAACAATTATCAGAGGAATTATTTGAATTTGCATTAAGTAATTCTTCCGTTCGTTTAATTAATAATGGTTTGTTTAGTTGATCGACGAATGCACTTAGACCATCGGGTACATAAGACTTAAGAATAATTTGACAAAATATTGTTGGTAATGATAGCGGAAAATTTCCCTCTGTTCTCAATGATATATGTCGATAACCTGCTTGTAAACCGTCCAATGGTAGAACACGTTGTCCTATAAGTTTGCCTGTTTCTTCATAAACAGCAATACGTAATATGGCTAAATCGGGTAGAACAATCTAAATTTAATTTAAAAAAAAGATTGACATTTGATTCCTTTTCTTCTTGTTTCTTACTTTTCGAAATTCAAAAACACTTTCGTCATATTTTGGATTAAGACCATTCGCTGGTATTGTTTTAGTTCGATATTCTTTACGTATGGTATCAGCTGGCAAACCATACATATCAACTTCGACATAAGTACCAACTTTTTTGTCGGATAAAAATTGACCTGATATAACGCGTACACTACAAAATGCTGCAATAACACCATCAACTGGACTTTCAGCATAAGGGTCGAATGTACGGTCAGGTCGACGCATAAAATCAGGTTTTAATAAATAACTAAATGAAAACAAAGATCTCCTTATGTTTTATTTCATTATACGTCGACATCTTTTCCATATTATTTCTTTTCAATAATGTCATTACGATTGTCGAGTGATTTTTTGTTCACAAAGAATACGTCAATATTTTAATAGAATTCATCAATCAGCTTTTCTTTTGAATGTGATGTTTATTTCTTTCAAGATATTTCTATTTCTTATGAAAATAAGAAGATTATGAATTTTGCTCATCATTATTAAGTAGCTTTTGAAAGAGAGAGCGAAAGAAAAACAAGAAAAGGAAACAATAATCTTACGATATCGCATGATATTTGAGTCAAAATCAATATTATGAAAAAGAAAATATTTTTTATCACTGTTTCTGTTCTGCTTTTTTTTGTGGATATTTGCACACACTCACACATACACTTTCATTTCATCTCATTGACTATTCTAATAACGACATCAATAAATCATGCAAGATCAAAACAGCTCGCATCACGATAATGAAACACAAAAAATATCATCACCATATTGCTTCCCATTTAGATCGACTACTGTAAGATATATGAGTATCTCAAAAAAAAAGGAACATAATAAAGCAAAAACTCTCTTCTTATCTGAATATATGTCTAGATGATGATCAATGTGGCTTTATTTCCATGGGCAGCCAGTGAACACCTAGCACACTATCGTCGAGTTATTGAACATCATTGGTATAATATTCTTGATAAGAGAAATTTTTATTTAAATTGGATACCAGAGAGTGAATGGGATGGAGGTTATCAGAATACACCACAGAATCATTTTGATATTTTCATATATGATACACTATCGATGGATCATTATATATCGCAAGGATGGCTAAGTGCTCTTGATCGAAGTGAAATAACATATGCTCATGAAATCAATGACGATATATTATCGTTAATAGAAAGCAGCAATAGGAAATATTATGGAATACCCATATACAACTGTTATTATCTTCTTGTTTATCATTCAGATGATAAAGAATTAGCATGTGTTAAAACTTTTGAAGATTTATTAGAAATAGCATCTAATCGAGACTTTATAATGAGGAAGCCAGATGGAACACTGAAAGTATTAAATTATTTAAGTTTACATGGTGAAAATGAAAAAATAAATAATCTAACCGATGAAAATTTGAATATAAATGTAATAGATCGTTTGAGTCATTTATATAAATACTCAAAATGTTTCCCTGACTCAGCTAATTGTTATTCATTTAAAAATTTTTCATTCTATATTGGTTACAGTGAAGATATTAATACGAGATTATTAGTTGATGAAAACGACTTATCGCAAATTGAATTTATGTGCGTACCATTGAATAATCCTCAGCATCCACGATGCTTTCTTGATTGTATTGGTATTCATTCACAAACAAAACAACGTGGTACATACGACACAAGTCTTCAATTAGCAAATTTAATGACATGTTCACAAGTTATGAATGAATGTCTTCAAGGACAATCCTATATTATTACAGCTAATCATGTTACATTATCTTATTTAGCATCGAAAAATGTAATCCATGCTAAATTACAAACACTTATAGAAAACAATGTATTTCGTCCATCATTATCGTTGCCTGTCGTTCTTAATTCATCTAAATCTGTACACGAGGAATGGACGCAAGCAATAGATGTTATTGTTACACAGCATCAAAAAGAAATGCAATCAATGGTAAATACTAGTACTGCTTCAAGCTAAATGTTATTTTATTCTGTTCCTTTTTTCAGCTTATTCTGCGTTTTTTTCCTTCCGCTCCCTCTTTTTTTTTCTTTTTTTTTTATTCTTAGTAAATAAATGAGACAAGTAGATTAATCGCTATTTCCATTAATATGTCAGAATATTAACAATAAACAGATGCAAAAGAAGATATGACCTTCAAAATAAGACAAAAAAAGTCTTTTCTCGAACATCTACCACCTGTTTCTCTCTCTCTCTTTCCTTGTAGAAAAATACCCGAAAGACTAATGAGATATAATCTTTTCCGTGTGAAAGAAAAATGATTCTAGGAAACTTACCCACAATTACCATTGTATTCAAATTTTCCTAGATTTAATTGCATTGGAAGATCAGCTGTTTGAAAATTTAAGGAAACCATTTGACAACCAGCATTCCAAAAAATTTGAGGCATATAATTCGAAGAATCAACACGTCCACCTTTAGGATAGACACGTGATAATTGTCGTTTGTTATAGTTAACAAATTCAATGGGATTTTGTTTCAAATGTTGTAAAGCAACGTTTTCTGAAAATGATGACATGTGATAATGTATATTACGTTCTTCAGCTTTAGCAAAACCGGGAAATTTGATTGGTTGCGTATAATTAACACGGGATGATAGCAATGGATGAATATTTGTTGTTGCACCTTTATGTTGATAGCCATTATAAAATGCTTCTTCTTCTTCACGTGATAAATTAGCGGGTCCTTTGAATTTCATTATTTGACCAAGAAGTGTACGTCGATTAGGATCATCATTAATATCAACATTTAATTCTGGATGAGCTTCATCATCGTCATCTCGTAATTTAATATTATCAACATAAGTCGCCGGACCATCTTCACCTTCAACATTAGCTGCTGAATCTAAATCATTATCATTGTTTATTTCACTGTCGTAACCTTCACGAAATAAGTCAAGTTGATCTATAGAAAATGAAATAATAAGAAAAGTGTTAAACAAATAAAATAGGAATTTCATATATATATATATAGTGAATATTACGTTTTTCAACTTCTGGCTTTAGTCTTTTATTTTTTATCAGGATTTTTTTCTTCAGTAAATTTGGTGATGGCAGTGGTACACCAGGTTCAAGCTAGAAATTCAGAATAAATAAATAAATAAATAAGTGGCAAAGAGAAAAGAATTATCGGAACAGTCAACTCGATCGAATTAAGTGAAGTAAGCGAAAAAGAAAGAAAACACAATTAGTTTATCAAAAAAAAGACACAAAAGAAAAAATTTCATTTCAGCAAATTACTCTTTTCCTTCTCTATAATTCTAATAATTAAAACAAAAACAAAAAAGAAAAATGAAATAGAAAAAAAAATAATCAAACAAATAGTCATGTAACTATCTACTTACTGGATGACTTTCTAATGGAGATGTTAATAAATAATCACCAAGTATTTCTTCACAATATTGGGCTAATTTAAATTGTTGTAGCCTTGAACAATGATTTTCAAACGAGAGTATAACCGGATAGTCACTTGTTACAAATGCTGTATCGCGTATTGCAAAAATAACTTCTTTAAAATTGATATCTGAACACATGGCTTTACCATGTGTTATTATTGGCTCTAGATCATTTTTACCGTCCCAACAATCTAGTTCAATACAACGACATCCAGCTAATAAGACTTGTCGATACATTTCAACTGATGATCGACCACCGAACTGTCGTCCTTGTAAATATGTATTATGAGATGAGTTTATTAAGTAATGACATAGAGGTTGTTCCATATCATGATAAACTTCTAATCGATCGAGAAAAACTGGTGCATTTTCATCCGACATCAAATATCTTGTTAGACCATCACATGATAAATGACCACGATCTCGATAATTAGCACGTAGTTCGTATCGATCAATAATACGTAATGCACTATTTGTATCATAGAATGGGAAAAGTATTTCATTTAAACGTGGATCACGTTGTGTTTCGTTAAGCCAATCAACAAATTGCTTTGTTGTTATATAGTCTTTACCACCTGATAACTCATCAAATAATGCAGCTATATCAATACGAGGACAAATTTTATGATAAAGATCACAAAATTTTTCAAACGTAAAATCGGTTGGATTGATTTCATCATTCTAATTTTGATAAAAATATAAAAATCAAAATAATGAAAACTTCAAAATATCTAATTATTACTTTGCCACTCGGTAAACCAAGCTCTTTTAAAATTTCGAATATACGTTTTTCTGTTTTACCAGATGCGAATGTTTTACTTATACTAGAAAATCGAATACGAGAAATAAATGATAATGAATTATTTCTTATACATATAAGAATCATTCTACCTTCGTACGGGAATTTTCTGATTAACATTTAACATAAATGATATTTTCATCCAACTAAGGTACAAGAAAATCGAATGCAACTATAAATAAAGATAATTTTTTTTCTTACTGTTTTCGTAATATTGTTGTAGGACATATATTATTTGCTTTATGATTATGTGTTATTTTTCTTAAACCTTCAATCCATGCCTAGAAAGACAATTGAAAACAACAACAAAATAAAGTAGACAATTATAATGTAGAATGCTTCTATTTCAATCGTGTATGTCTGAATATTTACTTTTGCTGTAGCTGGATCAGCACCGGTTATATTTGTATGACTTATTTGTACGAAATCAATACCACTACATATTGTTACCGTTCGTTCATCGATATTACCTCGACCATATATAAGTGCATTAGCCATGAGATCGGCACCAATTTTCTGATCGGTTGGAGCTAAAATAAATGCATAGGAATAAAATTTAGAGAAACAAACACAAAACAAGAACATTTAGATGAATCAAAGTTTTACAACGTCATACTACCTTTTCCTGGTCGTATATCACTAACTTGCGATAATTCAATGATTTGTCCATCACGTCCTTCACTTTGCCAATAGATAAAAAATCCATATGTATCAACGCGAAATAAACAATTCTGTTCTAATGTTCCATTTTCTTCATCCCAACGATCGAAGAAATCGCCCTTGAGTAGGCGAGGTGATACTTCAATTTGCCAATCGAAATTGTACGCTTTCGACATTTATTTTAATAGGATTTTTTTAAAACTCGAGTTCGTCGACGAGGATGAAGACGGTTGAATGCCATCAATCATTGTCATTGATTAATCTAGAAATCACAAAATACGAGTTACATTAAGTAAGTTTTTTTTTCTCTTCATCAAGAAATTAACTGGATTCGAGTTGATATTATTGAGTCTAGGCAATCTATTAGATGAAATACACACATCTATACTTGATGTTGTTGACCCGTTTTGACATTTCTTCGGTTGGTTGATCCGACTGCCATAATTATGTGTTGAGGAAAGCATCAACAAAATAACCATTGGTAGTTAGCGTCATCTTTCGACAAGTTTCGTATAAATAGTACGTCGATGAGAATCGAAATATAAAAAGATTTCTTTTGTCGCATTGAAATTAGTACTAGCGCAAAAATTCATGAAATACAGAAGTATTTTTTGTATGATTTTTTTTTCTTTCTAGTATAAAGTATCGAAAAGATTTATAGTTTTTAGTCATTAATCGACATTATGAATAGAAAAACAAAACGATGGGGTGCAATATTATCATAGGAAAAAACCATTTAATCAATTACTTCCACCAGATATAATATAAAAATTGTATTGAATAGAGCGCTATCTTGGTTTTTCATCTTGTCATCAATGTTTATTTCTGTTCATATTGGAAAGGTTGATGATGGTTGATGCAGTTATCCGTGTCCATCTAATTATAATCGGGCAGTCCGAGGTAAGTCTGATTCGAGTTTTCGCCCCTCTAGTCTGGATTATATTAGTAAACAAGATATATTTGAGTATTTAAATAACTTTATTTTTGCATATATATTACCAGACAAGGCTAAAGTATTTCCGAAGTATACATTTGTATTCGACATTTGCAATTTATATACGACTTATGGCAATGATGAATAGTACTATTTCATTGTTGTTCGTTGATTAGTTGGATATAGACGATCATGTATCAAATTCAAGAAATTGTAGTATTGAATAAAAATTTGAATAATTTCTGTATGATTAACATTCTATGGATTGACACAAAACTTTATCTAATTACATTTATTTCATCCATTTTGAAAGCTTTTTTCTTTGATAGATAATTAATTTTAACAAAATTAAATTTCCTTTCCGTTAAAATACAACTTCGTTAAATTAAAAAATAATATAGATAGAAAATATTTTTTCGAAAAAATAAACAGATATAGAAATTTATGCATAGCTGATATATTATTTTCTACTTTACTTTTATTCTATGAATTGTTTTGGCAGATATCGATCAATACATATATTTATAGTTAGAACATACATGAAAGTCTTTTGCTTTTCTATTCAGTTGAGCTGATAGGTGAATATTTTGTATTTATGTACTGACAAGGTTTATTATGTTCTACGTTGATTTCGAATGACAACCGCTTAATTATAATTTAGAACATGTCAACAACTATTTTGATTTATAATTTCATTGATTTACGAATCGCAAAGATTTTGCATTCACCTTTTGTTTCTAGTCAATAATTATATTTACTTATTAAAATTCGATGTTTCTCATTGCTAGATTCCTAGTGACTAAGGCAAACTCAGTCATATTGATTTATTAGAATAGACTTAATGACTTCTTACTAGAAAATAACCAGTAGCGCATTGTTAGAGAAGTTATTTGAATACAGAATGTTTTTCCTTGACTACAGTACAAGATACTTTTTATTTTGATTACTTGCTTACGAAAATGATTATGTGGCGTTTTATATTTGTTTTAATTTATGAATGAATTTGTATCGTAGTGCGGCTGTTGTTTTTTCTCACTTAGAGCATGCGAAATAATCTTGCTACTATACAGCTATAAGAGAAAACTATCTTAAAATGATTTCATTAAAATCTATTACAACACTCTAATTACTAGTCCATCGTGTATAGTAAGAAACCCCGAGAGCTGTGTTTTGTTAGACACCAGTATAAATCATAGAAGACTTTGTTATCTAAAAATGATCTGTCTGTTTTATTTCTGACAAACTGCTATCAATCAATAACATTCAATATGGTGATATGAATTTGCAATAGATGATAATGCAGACGTTAACATTGAATAGGATATTGACAGATGCCGACCAACAGTAACTTACAATACGAATTTATGTCATTAAAGTTGTTTTGTAGATTTTGGCGGGTTATCAAGATGTTTAGAAAATTGTAAAATACGAAACACTGACGTTAATACATTTGTAGATCTTCTTGAATGTTTAAAAGAAAAAGAAACTGAATTCTTAGATTCTTATTTGGAAAGAAGCTTTTACGATGTTCATGGCATAATATTTCATAGAATATACGTTTGATCTGAAGATTTATAGTCATAGTATGATGGTCTCAATCAACGGAAACAAGCAATCAGAGACTTTGTGTTTTTCTTGTTCATTTATTCTTCATCTTTGTCAATCAGAAAAACTATTTTAATCTACTAGTATGCCGTTGACGGTAAGTCATATGCATATTGGCTTCAACAACAAAAAAGCATTATTTTCATGTCGATCATTGTCATAAATAATGGTACGGTAAACATTGTTGTACAAATTCTACTGTTTTCTATTAAGATTGATGACAGCCACGTTGACAATAGATAGCTACTATTTTTAGAATACGATTATTTTTGTTCTTCTTGCTATCAATCTCAACAAAGATATTATCAGTATTCAGGATTTTACAATATAAATTAGTTTGTTTTTCTTACACAATAATTATGATTTTCCTAGACAATCGGATAGTGTCACTCCTCCTACGTATTGAAAACTACTCTGATGATTATTTTCTAGCAAAAGCTTCACTGTCGCTTTCAAAAAAGAAACCTTGTAGACTGAATAATTTTACCGATTCGAATTTTGTGTTGTATCAGTAGATGATGAAGAAAAGTGGCATGAGAATTTTGGTCTCGTAATTTTCAAAATTATCAAAGTAAAAACTTACGCCAACACATACTTTTCACAAAGAACCGCTTATTTAAATTGGTACAATTTAACCATAATCATGATAAAAAAAAGGGCTCTGTCATCAATTCAAAAATAGAAATGAGCTGAACCATGACACCGATTATTTTTCTCGTCCGTTCCCATCCACATAGTATACGAGTATCGTACACGTTCGACTATGAAGTAAGAGTAAAAATAAATCGATACGAAAAAAAAATCAATGTTTTCTGTAGTCATTGTCACACATCATTGCTCTCTTCTTGTATGAATCATGTGCAGACGCAGTCTATCGTTCACAGCTACGCAAATGACTAGGAGCAGTTGCTACCGCCGTTTTCTATGTCGACGAACACACTGTTATATGATTTCGTGGTTACTCCTTTGTCTTTTGCTAATTATTCATCGTTCCGACCGATTCCCATCATTGCCAGATCAATTTGAAGAAATACATACCACAAAAAAGTCTGAATTGTCTCGTGTGGAAAACCTTCACTCTTCAGAAGTCGACCGAACAAATGATACTCAAGTCAAATCGATACCACCTTCGACAGAAATGGATAAGCAAAATCTAACAGATCAACTGATTTATTCTTTTGAAGATTTCATTCGATGGAATAGAACATTATGTAGTAATGCATCGGATCTTCGAGGACCTAAACAAAAAGTAATCGCTATTTCAATCTACGGTAAAACATCCAAGTTCACCGATAATGCAATGTTCACATGGGATCAATCTATATTTCCATTTTTGATTCCACTTGCTGAAGAAGTCAAAACGTTGCTTCCATCTTGGACTATTCGTCTGTACATTGACTTTACCGGAAGTACGAAAGCTCAACAAGATTTTCTCTACAATTTCTCCAATATTGATTTATGCGATGTACACAACATACCGATGTTTGGTTCATCACTGCTTTCATATTTACCAGGTAAAATGTGGCGATTTCTCCCTGTATTCGATCCA
>OENT01001979.1:0-30987 GCA_900239685.1 Rotaria macrura | reverse complement strand
GGAAAATGGCACTCCGAGGACTCGATATGGAGCTCCGATACCCATCGATTGGCTTAAATCGACACCTCGAAATGCCCATCGGATGGCAGGTTGGGATTCCAACCGATATTATACCTGCACCTGTACCGATCGTAAATGCTACGGCTATTACAGATCACTCTACTATTCTTGCAGTAACACCAGTATGGTTCGAGCCTATCAAACTACCGCCTGCATATAAAATACGCTTTCCTGTTTATTATAAAAAAGATTCACCCATCGATGTTCGTACATTCGAATGTCTATCCGCCTATAGAGTAATGAAAAATAAAAATCAACCAATCGATTTCGTTGCTAAACCATTTATTCCAGCTGTTGGGAATACTGAGACACTCATAGTTGTACTTAATGAACTCACTCAGCAGCTTGGAGCTCGTCTCACCTTTACCGAAAAAACCTGCCAATATGACGACAGCACATATCGCACAGCATGTGGTGTTGGTAATATTGGTAGTATCCATTCAACAATTTCATCTGGTGATAATGTGCAAACTGCCAAGTTTAAATTACATTTAAAACTTAACTATGATGAAGTTACGTCGTCGGCTAAAGCGCTGCAAGATTTTACTGTTAGATTTATTAATGATCTCGTTGCACATGTTGGATGCAAGAAAGAATTCATCAGAGTATTTTCTATCACTCGTGCATCTTCCATCTATGTCGAATGTGGTATAACAACACCTGAACATGAAAAAACAAGACGGTTAGCGGAGCAGTTAACACACGCATTGAATCGCCTACCTTCAGTACAACGACAAGGCGTTCTGCGACATTTGATATCAGAAGCTTATAAGTATGAGTGGGTGGCAGCACTCAGTTATTTGCAATTACAAGCATCAGATTTCGATCCTCGATACAATCGCGATTATCCACACGCTCAAGAAGAAAAACGAGGTGGACGGCCGTATTATTTTCCACAAGGATGGTATCGTCATGCACTGAAAGTTGAGGGTAAGTATCCAAACGATCATCTTTGGCTCGGCATGAATAACTCACCAGGCGAGTGGCTAGTCGCCTATCATGGAACGAAAGCCGGTGTAGTCAAAGATATAAAAGATACGGGCTTACAACACAAATTCGTCACCGCTGATGCCTATAAAGATGAAGCAGAGAGTAAAAGGTGGGCAGGAATACCGTATCCCCTCCCCAATGTCAAAGGATTGTACGTAGCAACACACTATGAGGGTGGTGCTTCAATCTATACTAACCCAGGCTTCAAAATTGCAGATCCATCAGGCACCATTAAAACCTACTACGTTGCATTTCAATGTCGAGTTGAGAATAACAAATTTACAGAACACACTGGACCAGTCAAGATTGGAAAAGCACTTCGAGTATTCGATGAAAAAGCAATCCGACCCTACGGTCTACTCCTGAAAGTAAACTGAGTCCGACTCAATTACTTCTATATTTGAACCTGTATTCCAGAAAACATAAAGACTACTCATCTTTAAATGACACCATATAATATTGCATGTATCAATGGAAAAACAAACAATCATTGACATTATGCATACATACTTTTTCATTTCTTGCATGATTGCTTTTTTAAATTAAAATACATAGGGATATAGCTGTGGACTGAATTAACATCCACACCCTCCTCTATTGATATCTATACTTATGATCGACAATCGCCTGGTTTTATATTAGTCAATATCGATTGTTGCAAAGAGTACCACATTCTCATTTAAACGGTAACACATTTAAGATAAAGCATAGAATTTATTAAAACAAAAGATAAAGTTTTTGTTAGTAATTAATCATGCGCAATCGATATTTTTAGATGATGTCTCTGTATCTATTGATTGATAAAAAAATTAATAGACTAAAATTCAGTCACTGTACTGACCATTTGTTATGATTCGGTTTGCTTGAACATGTAAATGTCCCAACCCAAGTCGGTTTCTCTCACACCCAAAAAATTATTCCCATAGTTAGTGCAACAGAAATTATAATCTCCTGCTTTACCAATAATCACACACCATTTTGCTCCATAAGTTTGTTCTAGCCAATTCTTCACATGTCGACAAATGTCATACCTCTTTGACAAATCGTGTGTTCCAATCGCACTGCCTAGTGCGCTCAATATATTTATTTTCATCGTATCGTTGATTCCGGAACTTTGTTCGGTAACTTCCCACTTCACCATTTTATATGTTTTTTGTATAAAATAAATCTAGAAACATCATTATTCAAGAATAATAGAAGCGAGCTACTTTTTTCACATGTATATCTATATCTATGAATATATCCCAGAAAGTAACATAGCAGAGAGTGCCATAAAATGTTTCCAAACTCATTATAGATCACTGAAGATTTCATTGGCAAACTTTTAATTTCAAAGGGCTCGTAACCTGCTAATAAACTCACTAATTATTAAATTTCAGTAGATTCAATTCAATAAATTAAAGAGCCCTTTACGCAAAGTCTATCGAGCTAAAATATGACATATAGTTTATAAAGTTAGTTTTAGATTGGAGTGTGACTATCGGTTCGGATATAAGTGTGGGTGATACAAAAGTAGTAGACACACCCACATCCAGTGACTAAGAGCATCATTCATTGGAATCATCTGTAAAATGCAACTGAGGAAAAATGAATTTTCTTTCAGAACGAGCATTCATATCATCACCGTTGCAGTGGCGGACGACTTTCATAGGAAAATCTGAAACAACAAAAGTAATATCGACTCATGATGAGTGGTCTGAATTTATCAACTAGTTCTATAAAATAAAAACATCTATAAGAAAATTTAAAAGAAAGAACCATAAAATAGAACTTTCGATGCTCGTATATAGGTGCATTATATGCAAAGGCAGGCACGGGGAACACGATAACATGTAATGGAATGATGTAAATGCACAGAAATAATGGCTTGTGTAAAAGTATAAAAAGCAACAAAGTGACCAATGGCTTGAGATTTGTACTATGACGAGTCGCGCAGTATGAATGCATCCAGTCCTAAGAATCTAATGCAAAATTATCGATTTCACTATGTGAACCTATCACATCTAGAGAAATTATTGTACAATTTAAAATTATTTTTACTCACTCTACTCGATATATCTACAAGACTACGGTCGATTTTGAAATATTTCTAACGTTTAATAAACTTCTTAAAAAAATCACAGAGAGTGTGGGTATGAGTGGATGTAGATGAGAGCGAGTTTGTGTGTCAGAATCAGCCAAAACACGACTAACACACATACCCTTCCACGATATTGTTGCAGTTAGAAAGTTTTGAAATTAGTAATTCAAATATATTTTTTGATTAAGAAGTAATTGAGATCACTGACTGAATGTCTCAATCCGATCATAACAACGTCTTCATCAATATGAAGCATTACTTACTCAGCTGCTTTCGATGCACAACAATTTGTCAAATGCAAAATATTTGCCTGAAAGTGTAACCGAATAACGAATAAAAGAAGCATACTGTGCTTAAATATGTATTGATACGCTAATGTTTATAATAGTGACGTTATGTAGCATAGAATCGATAGGTAATTTCCGTATGATTAATTTGATGACTTTGTGATGCCGTGTGTTCGAGCAAATTATGAATGATACTGTTACTCATATTGCGCACTGATTATTCATCATTCCTCTTAGCAATATTGTCTATAACGTGCATAATTATTTTTTGTATGTATAAGTGTTTTATTATACTATTTACGTTGAAAACATTATTCAAATTCTTCCCTAGACTGAAGCAAGAGTCATGCAAGGGTGTGGGTGTTAATATGATTATTGGTCTTCTCCTCACTTAAACTACACCCACACCCGCAACATACGCGCAGCTTTTTAATATAAAGTTTACAGCAGCGTGTGTTTTCACCCCTGCCACTGTTAGTACATTTTGCTTCCATTGTGCACACTAGCGATTAGAAACACTGTCTACAGAATACACACGCACTTCCTCGTGATAATTGGTGATAGAAAAGAAAAAACTTAGATTGGTCGTGCGCTTGGTTCATTTCGTTTATAACGAGTTTCGAGATGGCGTTAATTTTTGCATCAGTGAAAAGGCGCTTTTCAATACTCAAAAATTTGATTCATAAATTCTAATACTAACTATTTGCAAAGGAAATAATGAATATTCGTGCCTAATGTGTTGCCCAAGATTTCCAAAGCGACATTCGTTGTACTTTTGGCACCACATAAATTTCGCAATAGAGTGTGTTTGCAGTTGCGAGATGTGCTGACCTATTTGACTTTCTCCCTTCATCTTGACGCACACTCACATGTTGTCGACGTTTTGAATGTGAGGAAGGATAGCGGGATCGACTTAATTTCGTGATTTATCGGTAGTCTGGTGTGTGTAGCTCCTTGTCAAGGGTGTGGATGTAAAATCATGGAATCGTCATTCAAATATTACACTAAAGTAAGTTATAATATGCATGATTTCTCAAAATGATCCGATCACTAATTAGTCAAATTCCGTTTTCAATTATGGGAATTTTTGAACATTGATGATTAGAATATTTTCATCGAATATATACGCGTTATTCTATTGTACTCAAGTTATTCATAGTTCCTCGCTTGAAAGAGAAATAATTCGAAATGTATCACATTCATAAAACTTTATCTATTTATTCACTTATTCTTCCATTCTTTTCCTTGATTTTTATTTCTATTCTTTGTTTTTCGTGCTATGCTCTCATATCTCTTTCATACTTTGGAGAAACAAAAACTATTTCTAAAAATTCAAAAACGAACAAATACGTTTGTTTTTATTAAGAATTCATGTTAATTTGTCAAATTCAAATAGTGGGCATTATTTATTTTAATGTTTGTAAACAACCAAAACATGTCTTGATGTAAAACGTTGTGCTATAAACAATTCTCATATATGAAGTTTTGAAATCTATGATTAAAAGTATAGAATTGAGTGGGATACATATGATTTATATGAAGATAGATCTATTGCTTAATTTAAAATCAGTTAAACAAAATACAATCTTAGTTTAACATGAAAAAGTCAATAATTAGTAATAGCAACCATTCTTGTTCTATCAGTTGTGTTATTATATCGAAACGCTCCATCATTCAAATGCATTATAGCTGCACGACGTTGTCTGAATACGAGAGTTTTATATTTTCTCAGAACTTGAGGCATTGACAGAAGACAAATCGTAGGTAAAATGAGTGGTACAATGTAAACAAGAAAGTTAAATGTATGTAATTGTGCAAAAACAAGAGTTGGGGTATAGATTTCTCCCATTGAGCTACCGACAATTGAAGCCAAACAGCAAGATAAACAAAAAAATCGTTCGTAATTGAAAAGCAATTTTTCTTTGAGAACGCCAATTTTTTTCAATACGACCAACAATAATCAGTTTTTGATGTATGACACGTATGAGAAGAGTAACATTAAAAATGAAAATAATCATTATTGGAGAGATAGCATCAATAAAAAGATTGACTGTACCCCAATTTGTAAATAAAAAACGTGGTACATTTACACACATTGGACTAATAAAAACGTTAAACATACTCTGCAATCGGCCCCACATAAAACACATCACTAAAGAAACTATACGAAGCAATCGCCGTCTTTGAATTGCAAAACTTCGAATAAAATCATTACGAACTATGAATAGATGACGTTCGATAGATATCCAAGCCGTGAGAAAACTATGAATTGCATTCAAGAAAAATGTATACCATGTTCATCCACATGCAAAAAGCTGCTGTAGCAGGTTGAACAATATGCATTCAAATCAAAGTAACGCATCGGCAGTGAAATTTTAGTAACCCCTTGAATAAAATTAATTACAAGTAAAACTAGCACGACCATTGTAAATAAAATAAATAAAGAGTGCAAATGAGATCAGAATTGATGGAACTTGAAATGTAGGCAACGCGATGAACTGAATGAAATTTTTCGATGAATCGTGCATCGCGCTATATGTGTTGTTCTTCAATGTGGTTTTTTCTACAGAAATTACATTTCCTGAATAGAAAATTCTGAAATGAACCTAATATAAAGAGTTTGTGCTCGAACTGCATGCCAACATCGTACTATACATTTGTCTCCGGACATATTTTGATTATAGTTGAATGTTATTTTTATCATCATACTTACCCAATAAGAAATTTGTTTGATTGAAAATTATTTTAATCGCAAAACTAGACAATCTTAATCGAAATCCTAAATCAACTTATTCTACAACAAAATCAAAGTTAAACTTGATTAAGAATTAGACTTTTCGAAAACTATAATCGACTTGAAATTAATTGTGATTTGATTTTAATCTGTATTAATGATGATTTTGTTATAGAATAATCAACGGTAAAACATTAACTTTCATCCACCTTGTTTAAGTTGTCATGTGAATATTTTTCATTCTAATTTTAATGAGATGTCATGAACATAAGTTGGAAACCAACAGAATGTTCTTAGAGGAAACAAAACTCTTGAGAACAATCTTTCTTTATTGAGTGCAATCTATTGGTTCTAGAGTAAAGCTAGGATGAACGCTATTATTAAGTCTTCGTTCTCGAGTTGTAACCATTTTAATAACGTTTCGATCTATAATATTGAGATACACTATAAATAAATGATAGTTTGAATTTTCATTTGGAATTCGGCACTCAAAATAGTCTCATTTAAATTATACCTTCATCTCGTATGTGTGAAACTCTTTGAAAAAAAGTAAAGTTGCTCCCCTCTTGAAAAAAGCAGAAGGTTACTTGTGAAGAATCTTGTAAATCGAAATGAAAATTTATGATTCAATTGAGATCTATAGTGCATCGTATCAATCCTGGAACCGATACGAGTGAAATGGGTGTGGGTATCAGTGTTGGTTTCAGTGTCCAGCTTATTCTCTGAAACTCGCACCCACCGTGAAAACAATCGTTGGATTCCGAATGATTTCAGTAATAGAAGAAGCACTTGCTGATGGTTTTTGCGTAACTGATGATGCAGCGGAATTGATTAATTTAATTGATTTATCGGACATCGTGATAGATTTTTCCTTTTTATAAAGGTTTTTCAAAATCCAATGGAAACTGATTACTAAGATTTTGACTTGGCAGATATTTTTGCTTCTGTTCTCTTGGTTGCTTGAACATGTACAGTTTCTAATAAATCATCTTCTTTTTCTTTGTCTTTATCTGACTCTTCTGTTCACTAAGGCAGGTTTTGATTCACTAGTTTTATTATTTGATTTATGAATATTAAGTGATGAAAATCAATCTTCAAATTCTTTGTCCTGTACCCGTGCTACAGTTTTCTGTTGAGCACGAGCATTTGGAATAGTCGCATTGAATCAGATGGCCATTTTTGGTCGTATTATCTGGAAAACTGTCAGGCGTTAACCAAAGAAATGATGTCTTGCGTTTAACAATAATTTATTTAAAATTCTATGCAATTCACGTATTGGTTGATCGTATTTCTATTATGAATGCTATATATCCTTGACAATATTTTCCTCTTAATTCGTAAACTTTATTCAACCGATGTAAAAAAAACAATCAAAAAATCGATTATTTCGTGATTTTTTGAACAAATTGTTTTTACATGGGAATTCAATGATTTCGTCTGTTTTTGGTGCATCAACAGCACGTGCAAATAATTCAGCTAAATATTTACTGTCGTTTAATCTTATACGTTTCGAATGCGAATCAGCAATAGATAAATGTACGTCACAAATAATACCTTAATTTTCAGCGTCGAATGCTTAAATGATATTGTCGATTCTGATGTAATAAATTATTCTAGGTACTGATTTCTTCGATGATCATTCATATGATAATGGTTCATCCATTTTTCTGATTTTCAATGGTTTACAGCAATTAACCTATTATAGAGAAAGAATTAAATGTAAAGTCGCTCATCATTGCCAGTGATACAGTTTTTATTGTAAGGAATCTGGAGCATATCACATTTTCGTCGGTGGAAAAATTTGTTAGAGAAATACCATTTTTTCTGATAAACCTTTTTGAAACCCCGTCATCGAGCTCATCTTATAATAATCAATGAATGTTGTTTCAAAAATAATCTTTTATTTTCTTATGTTCATCTGCATTCTTTCATGTCTTTTATCTAAGTATATGCTATTATTTTAAAGCCTACAAGCAACACTGTATTGCGCGAGTTACATTTTTCGTTAGAGATCAAATTTAAATTCGAAGAGAGAGAACGCAGATTGGTCGGTGGTGATTGAGTGAGAAAAGTCAAGTATTTAAGCGTGAATATCACTGAATTGGTAAATGGTTCCTTGTTTTTCACCCTATATGCAGATATCTCAGAACAGCCAAGTATGTATAAATAACAAAAGAATATTGTTTGTTCGTGATGTTCTATAGAAACCAAAGCGACAAAAGTTAGAATAAATGTTTTTGAAACTATTTCTAATTATCAATTAGTAATGATACAAATCGTCAGTCAGAGCAATTATTCGAATCGACTGGTTAGAACACACAAAGGACAAGTATATATTACTTTTATCATGTAAAAGAAACTTTTTAAACTCAACAATTTTTATCGATTTCAGAGTGTTTTTTAGACCGGATCATCGTAAGATTTATTGACTGCTTACTACACTAACCAGTGTAGAAAGCTGACAAATAAAACTTAAGAAAGTTTTGGTGTGAAAGTATACAAGTGTCCCAAATGGATTCATATCAACTCTCTACCCATATTTACAATCACTGTGACACACCCACACCCACCCGAACTTGATTCTACCTCAACTTTCATCATTCACATAGTAAAAGGATTTTTGACAATTGGTCAACGAATATTATAAAAGACATTAACATATTTTCATTCGGATTGAATAAAGTTCAGTCTTCACACACAAGTATTTTTTTCCTCTTAAATCGATTAAAAATTAATTTAGTGTCACATCTATACTAGGATCTTGTACCAACACGTTACAATAAAATTATTCATTATAGTTATTTCCCTTTATTCATTCATCATTTAGGAATTTGCAAAATTTTTCACGTCATGCTTACAATTCGAAATTTAGTTCACACTATTGAAGATCGTCAATAATTCATGAGAATATAAAACGAATGTATCACTTTTGCATTCGATTCAATATGATGTTCCACGTATTGATTGAATCCTTGTAAGTAAATTGGAACAGCTATCTTTAAATTCTTCTTTTGTAGACTTCAAGCTCTTTTAAAGTAATTGGACAATGAAAAGGCTTCTTAATTCATTTTGTGAGCTATGCTATCGAATATGAACAAACAATACTCGAAAAGTCTAAGCCACTTTGACAAAGCATCTATTTATCATGAAGATTTCGATAAGTCCGTTTGCTGTAGAGGGTGTACGCTTGGGTGAGGACACCGGTCAGGATCTGGGGTTCATCTTTTCCAACACCCACACCCAAATATAGACACTTCTCAAGTTGTAAATATGAAAAATCTTTCGAATTTATTTAAATGATTTCTATTGTAGACTTTTTCTTATTGAGAAAAGAAGTATTAGTATTGGTTTTTAGAAAAGAATAACAACCTATTGAAAAGAACACAGACAAAAAATATGAAGAATTTCAATGAACAGGTTTCAATAGATGAAGACCTAAAGGTGACAAATATTTTCATATTATGTAACCAAGAACAAAATAGATCAATCTTACCGCGAGCTTGAGAACATATAGTTGGATTATTTCTTGCACGAGTATGATTCATATCATGTAATTTATTCATTTGCTTTTTTAATGAAATAATATTTTTATGCTACAGTTATAGATAAAAATGAAACCTACCTGGTATTCCACTTGGTATACTGAAAAACAGAGAAAAAGAAGAATATGTGATGTTACATAAAGGAATCTATTTACCGATGTTTACATCCTGAGAAAGCACTTTTCGTGTAAACATCGCAAATAATTGCTTTGTTTTAGATGGAATAATATCAACCATATGAAAAGTTTTTCGAGAAGAAAAAACATTCGAAGATCCTTGAAAATCAGTCGTCAGAGAAATTGCTCGATCACATTTGTTTTCACAAATAAAACCATAAGTTCTAGACAGAAATAACAATAAAAGTAGGAAAAAAAAGAAAATATATTTATTAACCCATTATCACCAAATGTTAAAATCGATACGCCATCTCCAAAATCTTTTCGATTATTATCTTGAAGAGCAACTGCATAAAATGCATTACCAACTAATTCACATGATGATGGTTGTTCATTAATAGTAAATGATTGACTACTGTGTACAACCAAATTAAACCTTGAATATATCGAACAATTAACTACTGCCATGGAACCAGCTAATATAATATATCGACCAGGGGATACTGTTGTTGATAATGTAATATAATAATCAAGATTATGTTTATATGCTTTAAAAGAACCATTTGAACTAAGTACAATTAAGAAAAGATCTATATTGGGATCTTTTAAACGATCGTAATATTTTCCATCACCCGCATTAAATAATTCAATTTCCAGTTCAGCTCCATATGGACAATCAAGAAGATATACTGATGTTATTGTAGATGAAAAATCACTAAATTGACCTGTTTTACGAGCCTTTATTTGAAAGCAAAATGGTTTACTTTACAAATATGAATAAAATATAAAACTAACTTTGTATTGATGTGCATTGATTTTACAAATAGTAATATCACTAAAAAATGAACACATTTGTTGCCAAGCTATTAAGCAAAAAATATCTATCGAAGATTTTATTTCCAAAGAATAAAACAACAAGTATACGTACACATCCAGAAGACGCCATCGTTTTCTGAAGATATCAGAAGTTTCTCTGCAGGAATTTTCGGCCATTGGATCGAATTATTGCTGAATGAACCATTCCCTTCTTTTTTACCCCATGGATTACGTAGACGAACAACTTTTTGAGAGCCAACTTGCCGTGCATCAATAATACTATAAGCATGATCAGATTCCAGACCTATTGACAAGAAACTTAAACTGGATATGTCATAAGATGAAGCGTGAAAACCTCTCGAAAGTAGATTTATTTTAGTCATATCTCTCATGAGTAGTAGAGCTTTTCACACTTGATTCTATGGTGTGTTCTTTCTTTTAATAAGATATATTTCGAGATTAACATATGAAATGCAAAAGTTAGCCATCTATTATTAGACACAAGTTGATTTTCAAGAAAAAAAAAATGTCTATTCAACTTACCCATTCTATGAAATTCTTGTTCATTAATTTGTGTATTCGAAGATAAACATGTCATAAGATATCCTATTTAGATTATAATTTTAAAAAATATAAAATTTCCTATAGATTTGTTTACCGTTAATTCTCGATTGAATTATTTTAGTCCATACTTGATTAAGATTAGGTTTCTTTTTCGGATCAGTTGAACGCAACAATAATACCTATAAGGAAAATCAAATTCATTAAAACTATTTCAAAAGAATAACATTTTCAATTTCAACTTACTTCACACGGTTCACCTGTTAATGTTTGTAAACCTTCAACACATCTTCCTACAAAGAAGTCAGGAAGTCGAAAATTAGTGAAACAAAAATTAGTCAACAATTTTCTAATAAAACTACTAGTATTTTATTAAAACATAGCTTAAAATTTGAGCTGTATCTTGAGAATAATGGGTGCGTATGATGAGTATATAGGCTAATTTTCGAGACGAAACATCTGTACTGCAACTAGAAGAACTTGCTGATTTCGTATAAAATACTATAGTTATTCTTTTTGTATTTGTCAAATTCATTTATCTGAATCATTGTTTTCCTGTAAGATTAGCACATTAATACAATTACTTAGCATTTATTATCTTAAATCATTTACTAATAATTATTCTACGAAATAAGTAAACTTTCATACCAACATCAAGAGCCATATAACTCCCATGCATCTTTGCTAATGCCTTTTCAATTAATGATGCAAACAATTGCTTTTTCTGGCTTCTTGTGAAGAAAAGTGAATTTGCTTCTGTTACAGGTAGCATGTCATCAATTGTAATAACTTGCCAAACTCCTCGATTACATAAACGAATTTTATAGAGTCCTAAAATAAATTTATTTAAATTATTTTTTAAGTAATACCTAGATTTATTTACCATCTGAATTGTACTGTTTTGTGATCATAATTTTATCTAATATTTGTGGTATTTCAGCAATTAATGATAATGCAGAAATAAACCAACAATTACCAAGACAACCTTGAATAATATCCATCGGATGTGGTTGATTGAATACAGTTAATGGATACTGTTCAGCTGCCTTAGACCATCGAATTTGTTCCGGACGTAGCCTTAAAATAAAATGTATTATTAAAAAGTTAGAAAAAAAAGAAACTACCATCGTGCGATGTTTGCTCCATGTTGAAAACCACCAGAAAATATTCTTTCGTTGTCTTTTGTAATATTTTCCGATACAGGTAAAAACTCCGGATCACAATACTTCTTATTCTTTATAGAAGTATTATCAAGAGTGGAGAATGATCGACCGATACTTTTATTTAATGAATTCGATCTAGCAGAATTATCAAAAGCTATTGAATATTTTGATAAATTAGATTGACGAATATCAGCAATCCTTTGTGCTTCTATTTTCTTCAGATGCTCCATGTTTCGAACCGCATATTAAAGTTGTGGATACTTTATATATGATCAGACTAGCTGATTGATGATAATCGAATCTTTTGTTTTCGTCGTACTTTTTCTATCAATTAATCATTACAATCATGGTAAGTCAAAAGCAATGACAAGAACGATGATGCAAAAAACAATACAAAAGGAGAGAATTAAATGAGCATAACCAGAAACACGTATCCACGTATAGAAAACAAAAAGAGAAGAAAAGATACGATTGTGAACACAGTTAATAAATACCTGTGTTTCTATAAATTTGCACTTTGATTATTGCCCTCAGCTGTTTCATATCTTTTATGACCTTGACTTGCCATATTATTTCTAATTGTAAAAAGCAGTTGTTCATTATTTTTCGCTGATTCACATCGAAGAAATATGTACGATTTTGTGTTTAATCCATTGGTACATTTGACATTTTATACGAACATAAATTTTACTTTGATCAGTCTTTTGTGATGAGAAATTAAGAACAAAAAAAGAAAAAAGACGTTTCATTGAAGCAGAACAGTCGTCGATTTTGCTAATACGTGTGTTTACGTGGCTTTCTTGTACTGAATCACATTGATCCAATCATATTTTTCATGCAAAAATACAATTATATTCATAATATGAATCAGAAAGATTCAAACAAATGTCTATCCTTTTTATCGATGTAAAAAGTCAAGCATTGATTGTCATTCAAGAAAACACATAATAAGTTTTACGATAACGTTTTAATCTTCTTTACAATTGAACAGTTAATAGAAAAAATAGGAATATGTGTGAAACTATTAAAGAAAAATCTTCAGTTCATTTCTATTTGAATAACAAAACTACTGGATGGATTTATAAATTCGTATGATCGAGGATTTTGATAAATTTCAGGGTTCGTTAAATATTCTAATTCTCAAAATACTCAACGCAATATAAAAATTTTTTTTAAAAGGAAATTGACTTCATATGCATTAAACGGTAGAACATTCGAAATCTTTAAAAAAAGATTTTTTTTTCTGCATTATTTACAACGTATGTTTAGCACTGGATGAAGCTATAATAAGATCAAAAGTCAACTTCAAGAACTAATTGCTATTAATCATGAAGGAAAATATATCGTTATACGGCATATGCTTAGAAGTCAGTGATTCATAAGTTCAACTGAATCTTGAAACATGAGTAATCATGCAAAACTTTTCAAATACGAGGAATATCAGTATCATGTTCTTTGTTTTATTTTTCTTAAAAATTATCTTATACAGTAGATAATTATAGATGAAAAGAGAAACAAAGTAAAATTTCAAATGTTGCTTTTTACTTCACTTAGTCTCTGCGATCATCCAAATAATGCTAGGAAATCTATCAGAATCACGAAGACTGAAGTGAATTTTTCATAGTATGAAACTCAACTTTAGACTTTTTTTGGCAATAAAACGAAAAGGCAGCAATGTGTTAACAGCAAACTGGTATTAATAAAAAGGCTGTATCTTTTCAGTGCTGATTATCATACGCTGAATCAGAAACATCAAAGTCAAGAAATCTTACCGCTGTATCTTGCCGAATCTAATCCGACCGGATTCTATCGGATTGAGCCCAAAATCCGATCACTTAGAATCCGATGAACATTTAGCCGGAAAAGGATATTGTCGGACCCAATAAGTTCCAATGAACGAATCCCACTGATTGTGATGAAAGCATCCGATCGGGTCTTTTAGAATTCTGTATCGAAATATAAAAAGACTCCAAAGGATCCAATGGGGCTCTAAAGATGAGAGTTCGCCAATATAACCTTACGCCTATATCTTTATACCCATACCCTCAAGTTTGCCACCTAAGATCGATAAAACCCTTTCACCTCTGCCCTTATATCCACATCCATTTATGCATTCCTTGTCATGATAGTGATGCCGTTATATTTTATTAGTAGGATGCAAAATGTTTTGCGGTTTGATGATTAGTATGGTCATTTTTGATGAGCATAGCGCTAGCTAGAGAAAAGATCTTTATCCGTTTCTATTAAAGAAAGTTGTTTTTTCGCATGAGTGATCGAAAAATTAAATAGTGCATCAGATTGGCATGAAATCATCAAAACAAGTGTACGCTTGAATCAATGATTCGAGAGCGTGATTTAAATGATTGTAGTTCACTTGTTCAAAGACACCCATCTCTAATTAACTTTATGTAAAAGCATGATTGCTGTTGTTAATAGGTCATTAATTTTATTAGGTTTTTATAAAATTTTCTCAGTCTAAAAGTTCACTTTGAATAATTTTTATATTTGAAAAAAAGAAAGCATTGCTAAGATATGGAAGATAATCGATTTTTGATAATGCTAAAGTTAGATTAGTTCAATTTCTACAGTTTTTGATACTGTATTTGTAATAAAAAACTATTACTCAAAGTATTTTCAAATGAATAAAAGCCTTTTGACCATACAGAAAGCGCTTCTCTATAGTATTACCAATATGCCTTTCCTAGCGATAGGGCTAGAGCTTTGAAAGTATAGGGTAGCATTTATGTAGTTAAAAAACATTGTATATCGTATTGTGAAGCTTTTCGGATATGGAATAAAAGAGAAGAAATATTTTTGGTGAGTCCGTTAACTTTTTTCTTGCTTTGTGAGTGACATGAGAGAACAATAATCATTATTTCAAAGCAAAAACAACCAAGAAAGTGCACTTATTATGTAATTAATGGGAGTTAAATAAGAACTTTTGCACAACTAAAATTTTTCTACCTAAAACGAAGAACATGAGTACAGATCATAGAAGCATACCATAAGGATAAGAGACCACAAATTATCTCTAATTACATCGTTATGATGTGAGAAAATCTTCTTTTTTTCGAATTACATTTTGCTTATATACACTACTCACAAAGGAAGTATTTGGTAGGTGTTTATCACGAACTAAGCGTTCACGTCCCATATTCACTTAACGGTTTACAATATGAGTGTCGTGCGATACTTTAATCGATTTGGTGATGCTATTCTTGTTGTAGTGCACTCTAAAAAATAGGTATTTTACCGAACCTCAAAATGATCTTCCCGTGTGCCCGGCGGAAGATACATTAGAGGTTCCGAAAAAAGCAGGGGTTGGGCAGGGAACCGCTTCGAACAATAATAAAAAACATTTCGTATCAAAAATTTCAGGCTACACCCAATCAGACACAACTTTGGGATAGTGTCTTTTAATACTCAGTCGTGAACCACGATCGTCAGTCTTTGGAACTCATTATAATCACACATGAGATGAGTTCTTCGTGTAAAATTTCCATTCCACAGTAAGAAAGCTGCCGAAAACTTTAGTTTTCAGTTTTCAAACGCGCTATTATCCTTGAATTTCAAGAACAGTTGGTCTTGACTCTGAAAAACAAAGTTTTCTGCAGCTTTCACACTCTGCAATGAAAATTTTGCACGAAGAACACATCTCATACGTGATTGTAATGAGCGCTAATGACCGGCAATCGCAGTTTCACGACTGGGTGTTTAAACACACTACCCTAAATTTTTGTTTGATTGGACACAATCTCATTAACACAGAAAATTGTTTCGAAGATACAGTTGACTGCGAAATCTTTCCACAGTACACTGAAACCGATCTTACACGTATCTAAAATTTTACTTCAATAGTATTTAAAACAATAAAAACTCAGTTCGATGCACAATAATTATGTGCTCGTTGTTTTTCAAAGAACCAACTAGTTGCACCATCTAAAGACGCCATGCATATTTTATTTTGGTGGCCGTTTAATCTAAAACAGGAATAAAAAACTTAACCATGAGCAAAAATATCGAGACTTTTTACTATTTAAAACTTCCAAACCGAACACTATATTCAGAAATTTAGTATAACACAATTTACTATTTATCTATTCGCGTAATATAACTCTCATAAATAAACACCAGTGGGCTCCTATTATTCCGTTTCAATGGCGTAATCATGAATATCATCTAAGATACAAAAAAAGGAATTAGTGAAGGTTTTTTTCTTTAATTATTATAATCATACCTAAAACTTATGATGATAAATTCAATATAAGATAGAGAAAGCAATGCATTTACAACTCTGGAATATTACTAAAGAAAATAGTAGCAGAGAATAATAATGGTGAGCTTGACTAAAGATAGAAAAACTAGATTCATTCGCGTTTTTTAATTCGATTGTAATAATCATACATCCGACTTCTGATGCATATGGTTTCCAGTAAGATATAGAAAAGAAATTCATTAGAACGATTTTTCTTGATAGCTATGATGATGAATTTGAGTTACGTTCGAGACAAGAAATATATAATATTGATTTTTTGGATTTTATCTGATTAGTGATACTACTGCTATTTGGTGCCGAGTTTATTATATAAATCGTAGACTAGAAAATAATTTAAATAGTGTAATAAAACAGATTCTAGGAAAGTGAACGCGAAAGACGTAAAACTATTTCAAGAGAATTGTTAAACCGAAAGAAAGTGTACAGAACTATAAATTGTTTCGTATAGTTTCTGTGGAACCATCAATCACCCCTACAAAATTGAACTTTTTCGCAGAAAATATACGAAACCATATGATCAATCGTATGAAAGCGAAAATTTCAGTACGAACAATTTGAAACCTTGTAATATTGTACGGAAGCTCTCATTACTCAGAATAAACACAAGGACAGAGTCTTTAGTTAGAAATCGGAACCATCAGTCATTTGATCGATATACTACGAAGCTTTGTTTATTTTTTAGAAACTATCGATGAATTAGTATTTCAGTGCGAAACCATAGGAAAGCTCGGTTGAAAAATTTCGAAACTCATTCTTTCTTCTGAATTTAGAAAAGTTTTGTATTATTACTACGAAACGATTTTCACCTTTTCGAACTCTAAAACCGTTTAGTTCAAATGTATTGAACTTTTGATTTCACTAATATCCTCATGTATATTACTTAGCAATAGCTGTTTTGATTTGCAGCCATTTTGATAGCAGGAGCATAATTGGATTGTTTTTAACAATAGAACAACCAATCGGTTATCGGAATATGTAGTTTCGATTTCCACTCTGATTTTATGATCTTTCTTCGTAAGCCTTTCGTGTTTGTTAAGACATATCTCAGTGGATACACATATTTAATTAGTATGTACTGTCGTGGATAGGTAACACGATTTTTAATCTTAGAACTTTTCCAATTTTTATCTTTTAATCACACCCTCACACCCTTGCATTTGATATATTAATACATTTAAATTAGAGAATAAAAGCAAATTAAAACCTGGTGTGGTAGTGATGGCATGTCAAGGAAAAGAGTAAAAGTATTTTCAAAATCAGTAAATTTGAACTGGCGTTATTTATTAAGTAGAGAAAATGTGTAAATGACTCGTTTCGAGTGAGATTAATCATAGGACAATACCACGTAATTAATATTAGGTTTTGTTCTGTCTCTATCAGTCCAATTATACACAACTTCTTCACGTGATTTACGTGATTTAGCCATTGTATTGCCTTGATTTGGTATTCTCAGTAATAAATTTCTTGTAAAACTGTCTTGCTTGTTTTGAACATGATAAGTTATACGTAATTTAGGCCAGTTCAATGTTTTGATCCATTGAATAATAAAATCACACGTGAATTCTAAATTCATTATTCGAACTAATTCATATGGAGATTCCGAAACGCGTATAGCACTCTTGGGATATTCGGGATTAATATCAAATGAAACACTATCAATCAAATTTTTCGTTTTACATTTCACATATGCTGTGTATTCGTAGCGTTGACTGGATGATGATGTTGATTTACAAGAATTTCCAAATTGTATTATTATTTGCTTTTCATTATCTGAAGAGAAAGGTAAAGAATATAATGATAGCTGTGAGGAAGGAACATTAAGTTTCGTAGCACAACCAACAACGGGACATTCGTATGAATTAAGTTTTATTGTTTCACAACAGCATGAATAACACAATAAATGACGACAATCGGGTAATCGAAGTGATTTAGACCTACCACTGTTACTAATGTGTTGGGTACATAAATCGCATTGTGTTTGGTCTAATTCTGCAGCTAGTCTTTGGGCTTTACTTTCGTCATCTTCGACCCTTTCAGGTTCAATTTTTTCAACAAACAAATCGTCATTTTGAACACTTTGGTTTTCATATGCTGATAAAATTGATTCTAATTCTTTCTTTGAATTTTCATACAGCGGTTCACGATTATATGATGATAAATATGAGATTATACCGCCTGCTACAGATACGCAAGCAGGGAGAGAAGGAAGAGGAGCCTTCGAAGATGCTGTTAATTGTAAAGATGAAGCATTTTTGGTATTATTGTTTGCGTCATAGTCATTGAATAGTTGTAACAACTTTAAATGTGCATTATGTTCTAACCACTTGGGTTGTATTGAACTTGCAAATTCATAATAATGATTATTTGGAATATACTTCTTAACTAATCTGCCAACGCTAACAGGATGACCATCATCATCTGTATCATACATTAATAATACAGGCTGTTTTATACACACAAAACGTTGAGGATCGTGTGAAACAGGATCTTGCACAGCTAAAAATGATGATATAGTGGGTTTTTCGACCAATGCATTGAATGCAGCAGCTGCTCCTTGAGAAGAACCAATGAGGCAGTATACTTTATGTGTTGTTGGCGAAATACAATCTATTATTTCTTGAATAAAAGCGCCAGGATAAGAACGAATTGTTTGTTTATTACCATCTGAACGACCATAGCCCGGGCAATCTATAGCTATAAAATAATAGGGAGATAGCGAGGTTGATGATGACGTTACTAATAATAGTCTTCTTATAAAATCATTCCAATACTTTGAAGAATTTTCAGGCCCAGAACCATGTATAAGTAATATACATTTCTGTTGTTCATCATACCTATGTCCTGCTAATCGAGCAAATATTCTTCCATAAGAAGGTGTATGAATATAAACTGTACGACGATAAAAACATTGCACTGGATCATTATAATCACCGAACATTACATCACTCGTATCTATATTTTTACAAAGTTTTTGGGTAGGGATTGATGTACGCTGTACGCATTTAGCTATCTGAGAATATTTTAAAGTGCTAAGAGTTTCCGAAAGATCTATATTTAATGAACTAACATGAGAGATTAATATTGTAATGGACTGTGTTGTTGATAGTGATGATTGAAGTAAACGGGTTAAGGTTGAATCTCTGTAAGGAATATAGGATGAAGATGCTGCCAGGGCATCTAATACTCTTCTTAATTGTAATAATTCAGTATTAATATTAACCGCTTCACGAAATCTGTCACCTTCAGCTTTTGAACGTGAAATATCTTCGCTACCAGCTAAATCAATCAAATTTAAACGACCTAAATAAGATGTATATTCTCTGGATAATGATGATGTTGATCGTTCTCTTCTTTCTATCCATATAATTAATAAAGCATGACTTCTTGATGATGATGAATTCATACATGTAAATGCTGTTGCACGTCTTTGATTACCTTGCACTAATACATTCTCTAATTCTAAACTATTATGTACAGCTATTTCTAATGCATCCGTAACATTTATATTACCCTGGTTGTCTTCACGAATGCTCAGAGAATGCAGCTTGTTGTTACTCTTATTATCATTCTTTCTCAGTAAATCATAAACACGACCGTTATATACTTCTAAATAACTCACACGTAGTTGATATTGTATGAACGGAGACGATGATGTGAGTTTATGTATTGCAGCAAACAAATATCTACTTGTTCTTGGTATGATTCCCATTAAATCATCAGCTAGACATAATTTACCATCAGGACCCAGCATAGTATATGTTTTACCACTATTAGTTTGACCATATGCAAATATAGTTGAATTATAACCATATAATGGTAAATGAAGAAGCGGAATAATTGATTCAAATATTTCATATTGATTTGATTGAGGTGGAAACACGTTATCGCATGACAATGAAGGTGAATTAGGAAGGGTAAGAATTTTTTTATTGCTAGAGTATTTGAATGGAATTATTTCATTTTGATCGTTTGAATTATTGGGTTTAATTCTAATGAAAACTTGAATTGGAGATACATTATTTAGATCTATTGATGAAGTAGACGAGCACATTGCATTATATGCACTCATTGAGTACTATTTACGTGTATTTATCACTGCTAAATCGTTGGATTAATGCGTGAATTGTATAGTAAGCTTTTTAGGAAATCACGACAATGTTGAAAGTATTAAGAGCCTTAGCCGAAACAAACTGGAGAATATTCACGAAGGATCGATGGTTAGAGTCAAAAGTGTGCAAGTATTCGATATCATTTTTGCATAGTCCCGTACTATTGACTCCGGAAGGTAATTTTCTAAAATAGAAATAAAGCAAAAGAGAAAATTAATCACAAAAGTTCATTTAAGGAAGTTTTTCCCTGTATTTTTTTACTAAGAGTGTTACGCGAAATGATGACTTTATCAAAGACCATAGTAAAGTTTTTTCAATGATCATATGGGATTAGGTATGTGTAGTGTGAGTTTACTGACCACTGACTTCCACTGGCATTGATGTTCATTGAACACTGATGACATCAGTGTTAATACTTACTGAGGCACCGATGGTATCAGTAGCTGTGATTACTAAAATACCAACTCATCATCACGCATGCTAATTTATGTTAATCATGGTCCATGCATAGAAGCGTGGTAGTTTCTGTAAACGTTTCTCATTATTTAACATTTTACAGTAGCCAATATTGGTGAAATTTTTGAGAAAAGTAAACATACTCGTTTAAGGATATTTTAGTGAGAACTAGCACTGTCTTTATCAGGACGCAGTATTTTGGCGTTTTCACTGAAACTGCACACCCCTAGATGAAATCAATATCAGAGTATTTTCAAGCTTTTGTATGATTTAAAACCGAAAAAAACATCATTTTACGTTAAACTGTCAAATTACCACCAGAAAGACATGTACTGTACAAGTTTTCCTTTGGAAGATAGTGTTTGCTAGTCGCTATGCATGCACATCGGTCCATGATTCTTTGTCTTTTATTAAAGATAGATGTCACAGCTTTCATTTGCATTGACATATTCTTCGACTTGTTACTTTGGAGATCACTGAAATCTATCCAATTTTGAACGCAATCGATCCTAGGATATTTGAGAGAGTCTACCCAATGAAAGATTTCTTGAAAAAAGACACGGGATCTATGCGATTTTATTTCTGACTTTTATACTGATACTACTATAGAAATGTGCAGATTGCTATTTTTTCATATCCTGCGTAAATATTAGCAGCCTTAACCTATGCTGTTCTGTAGTGTTAAAAATCTGGACCTATCCAATCCTATGAGTGTACAACCTTAAAGCAACCTAACCGGGAGACTCAGCATCGTAATCCTAACCTAAGCGACATTTTCTCAACATACAACCCATCCTAACCTATTATCAAGTTCCTGCTTTCGACTTTTATCCAATTCCGTCAGTGAGTTAGTTGATATAAAATCGCATGTTGCGAAATGTCTTTGAAGACCTAGTCTCTAGAAGTCTTCTACAAACCTTTTTCCAAAAACTATTTCAAAAGTGTAACATAGCAAAGCGCCTTAGTCAAATATCTACATGTATAGTTCAATTCATCAAGTGGCCTAACTTTTCATTTTTGGATTTCGATTCCGTCAAAAAACAGAATACCTGACCGATTAGTTTAAAAAACATGAATTTTTCTGTTTTCTACGTAAAAAATTCAAAATACACATTTTCTGGCATGGCTTTTACGCTTATATCGATTATGACCTTATTTCTAGGGTTTGACCAAATTCTGATGGAGAAAAGGGCAAAATACTAAAACCTTCAGTTCCAGTTCATCACATTCTTTTGACAGTTTCGAACTTTTGTGAGACTTTTTGGTCTCGATCTCGTAGAGAATTAAAAACTTACTACAGAATAAGTTATGTCTTTTTCATTTCTCGTACCTTTTTACGTTGAAAATTTATAAAAATCTTATGTTTCGATGCAGTTATACACAACTTAACAACACGAATCTTTCATTCATCCTAGCTGACCATATGACTATTCTCTCACTCTCTTTCTGAAAGCTTTTTCTTGAGAAAAACATTGTCTGACTTTTAATTTCAAACAAAAACAAAAAAAGCACATATTTTCTGCCTCTTGATAATCACATTCCGGGTGTAAACTTTTACTTTTTTCCACTCCATCCCTCAGACATGGTACCCTAAATTATGATTAGGTTAACCTGCATGTTTTTAACTGACGATCACTTTTCACTCTCGGATTTTAAACGCTTTTTACGGAATGCATTCGTGCGCGTTTGCTACACAAATACTACCAAACATATCTGTAAAAAGAAAAATTTTCTTTTTACATGATGCAAGTATTTAAGAAATTGTCAAAAACTACCACCAAAATCTTAAAGGTTTTTCTAAAAAAATGTTTTGTTATTGAAGATCAGACTTTAGACATTGAGCTTCATCGTTCTTTCAAAAAAGGTTGTTCCAGTTCAGAAAATTCTTAAAAATCTAGAAAAGCAAGCAGAAAAGAGAAAAATTTCAAAAGACAGAATATTGTGTAAGGAACAAACAATCTGGCCGTTCTGAACATCACCCCTGATGACCGAAAACCCAAGCTACCTGCAGATTTACTAAATAAAGGAATCCGGAATACGAAAACAAAAATGATATGAAAACCGGGACTTTGTCCAATAGTCGTATTCGACGTTGCTTTTTTCTTTTGCAGATTTCTAATCTTATGATAGCTTTCTACACTGTATTGGAAGGAGAGATGTGAGTTTCGTTTCTACTTCAAAAAAGTGTAATGTCTTACCAGAAAACTTTTAAATTCAGAAACATGCACAAAAAAACGGAATACAAACCGAAAAGTCATCTGTTAAAATGATAAAGCTAAAGAGTGAAAAGCTGTCGACGAATGATGATTAATGTATGCGATACTTTTATGACACGTTGTTTTATTATTCACAACATGACACATATTTTTGTTTTCCTGTAACGTAGTAATTACCTCTTTTACTAAAGTTTTGTGTATGGCTTGAATGAATCAGAATAGACTGCGTCATGTTGAATCTTAATGTACCGTTACGAAATTTCGCTGAATCATCCATACATTGCTCAATCACACAAATTCAGTGTTTCTCTCTGATCTTTGTAGTGGTTTAGAAGTAAAAGTATGATCGCTTTTGCATAGAGACGTTGTCACGTTGAAGAATAGTATGTTCAAAATTTTGGAAAAGTCATTGAGGATAATAAAAAAATCCTTCCAAAAAAGTCAAATACAGTAGCCGTTAGAAACTATCCGTTGTCGGTTGAATTCTTTTTGCAATATTTTAAAGAATTTTCAGCATATAAATGACTTGTCTACGCGTTACGGCGTTGCATTTTTTTAGTTTTTGACAATTTTCTCTGAAAATAAAAACGAAAGAAACCCGTTCACAGGCCATTTGCTTCAACTCATGTTGCTCTCTCTATGATAACAATATAAAAAGTATGTGAACAAGATTTGCACATTTGCCAGCTAAAAACAGGTTGCCTGACGGCCTTACAAAAAATGGCCCTTTCTTCTGAGAAGTGCTAAGTAATTTTTAATTTCTTGCAAAGTGTTAAGAATAAACAGTATCTTTCAAGAAGCAAGTCTATAGAGCTTTTGCTGGGCTAGAAAATGGTAAAATATAATTTCTCCATAGCACTTTTGTCTAGGAGAAAAAATAGATATAGTCGGGTGACTGCATTATAATTTTCGTGATGACGTCAGGCAACTTTTTTCCCGACATTTTTTAGGCACTTAGACTGATTCACAAATCAGAACTAGACAACTCAATTCCCCTCGACATAATCTGACCAAATTTTACTGTGTTTATGATTTATTTATATAATAAAATAAAAAATTGGCAATGCGTGAGTATGATTTAGTGCACTACCTAGTATTGATATCTATATTTGTTTCTATATATTTATATTTCTCTAAAAATACCGTAGTTTTATTCATATGGCTAGTGTATTTTCTATATGATCGTTGCGTTCATATAAGCTTGGTGTAATAAGATATCCAATGAACCTACGTTTTGATCACTTTCCTGAGAATCAGAGGTATAAGATGTCTATTCCATTTGTTCATTTTATGTACGCAGCTAAAATTTTACAGAGTATTTGTTTTGGTAGGTGTTTATGGTATCAGCTACATAATGCGATGTGATAGACGATGTTTTAGTGGAAGAACAATGAAGATTCCATGATAATTAATGAAAAACATGAATTTTATATAGCGAAAAGGTGACAGTCTAGGAAGTTCGAGAAATATATTCCATTGGTTTAAAGTAAGTCGCTATAAGAAGAATAAAAACAAGCATATTTTGTTATTCACGAAATACATATATATGTAAAGAAAAGACAGCACAATAACTGATAAAAGAAGGCTTAAAGTACATCAACTGAGTGAGGATAAACAAGTGCATATAACAGTTGGATAGAAGGAAAAGAGTACGTAAACATCTATGTATGCAGCATATTGATGGATATAATAATATCTACATCTAAAGATATAATCACTACTGAAGACGACTTCTTTTTATAGAAGTAGCAAAACAACGTTAATGTGTTCAACTGAGATTAAACAAGAACAAAACGCATTAGCTAGAATTTTTTATAAGACTGAGTTGATTTCAACGCAATTCAGTAAATGAATTCAATTCAATTCAATTGCATTTAGTGCTTTTCATCACATGAATCGAACTCTGTAGAAACCTGAAATTCTATCATTTGAAGCGAATTGAGTTGAACCTTTCTTTCAATTAATCGAATCGAATTAGGACACTTTTTTTGAGTAGAGTAGTTCAGCTCTGCCACAAACTCTCATTTTTTTATTGGCATAGTACACTATAGCGTTTCGAATCTAAATCCAAAAAGTCAGGTCTTTGCCCCTCTTGGAAACTTTAAAAGCTATAAAACAAATTGACAAACTGTGAAGTTATGTACAGATTCTACAGTGTCTCCAGACTCAACACAAAATTTGCCGTTTTGTAGAGAATTAAACTCTTTACAGGTCGTTTTATGTAGAATTTGAATTTCAAACAACTTTCTACCGTAAAAAGTACAAAAATAATTTTTTTGCAATCTTCGAAAGCAAGGATGAAACGGCTTCTTAGAATTTAAAACTACATCTAGCAATTCGTTTTAAATTTTCAACATCGAAAATGCTTTTTTCAAAAGTTTAATCAGCGAAGTGTCGCGTTGTGTGAACAACCTACCCAGTCAGACAAATTATGAAAAAAAACGCGTATAAACGCGTCGAAAATTTAACGTAAAAAACATCGTCGAAAGCGCACATTTCTACGCGTTCATAACGCGTTAAAGTTACTAAACGAACATTTCTTCGTTCAAAAATAAAACGCGTTATGAACGCGTAGAAATGTGCGCTTTCTACGATTTTTTTTTCGTTCGAAAAATCTACGCGTTTTAACGCGTTGAAATATGAATTTTCTACGATATTTTTTTCGTTAAAAAATTAACGCGTTTTCACGCGCATAATTTTTTTGCTTGTTGTACTTGGTTAGTCATCAAGAATTCTTCTGTACTGTTACATTGTTTTTTATCTGCTGATAATATCTTGCTTCTACTTAATTTAAAATCGCTTGGTGAGATTATCGAACTTACTGCATTACCTAAGATTCGATCCCAAGATGTACCGAATGAGAGTCGAATGTGTTGTCCATTCGACTATTCTTACGAATGTAAGTTGAATTGAAAATACTATTCGAATGGAATAGAATTAGGCGCACATGAATTTGATTATTGGGATGCCTCATCAAATTGAGACTTAAGCATGCATTATCTGCGTTTGAGCTATCCTGAGATTGAAAAAAAAACTAATATTCATCTAAAACATATGCTTAAATTTCTTTAGATGATTAATAAGTTTTTTTCATACTTGGTTTTTAATTATTTTAACATACACTTCGGAAACTGTATCCTCTGAACGTATTTTGAAAAAGTCAATCAATAAAATTTTGAAAAATCTTTAAAACAATACATATACGTATCTAAAAGAAAACATTTAGTTTTTCTAGATGCATTTGAAAAAATCTATGTATATGTTTTAAATATATTTTTTGGAATTTCGACATGATATTTTATTCAAAACATATATATGTTCATCTAATATATTACATCTTTAGTTATTAAATATCAGGATAACTCTTTGTTCCCAAAATATATCTGTTTTACTATAAATGAACACATTCATGTTTCAGTAGAAATGAGAATTCTACGTAATTCAAAATATGCTATTGGTGGATTTCAATTTCTAATACTGGATTCGCTGGATAAGACCGAAAATCGATCACTCCACAGATTTCATTCTCAATGGACTAAAAAGACAAATCATGAAATTGTGCACAGTTCTGTATGTTTGTTTTAGATTTGCTGATTGCAAGAAAATTTTCGTAGATCAAATCCAAATAAACGTTGTACGTAATAAAACTTCTTCATAGACCAACGCGTTAAATCTCATGAAATTAGAGTTGTGAATGGATAGAAACGCATAAGTGAGAAAAAGATTCACATGTTTTAACTCTTAAATATTGCAACGTGTTCAAAAAATTTTCAAAACGTCGTTTTTAACGAACTTTTAACGCCGTTGGAACGCGTTATTTCCAGATGTTTCTCTGACTGGGTAGTGCATAATTTTCACAAAGCACAAAACGATCAACAACTATGTCCATAACAATTTAAATTATTGTACTGAAATATACATCCGAATTCCAACTAATCTGAAGGACTCTATTCATACATCCGCTTTAGATTATTGCTCAAAATGAAAAATAATGAGTAATAATTTAACACATTAAATAGCGTTAACACGAATACTCGTTAAAACACGCGAGAGATAATACGCGTTTAACTACTTCTAGAAAAATACGCGTTAAAATGCGTTTTTTCACAGATATTTTCGCGTTATTACGCGTTTGAACATTCGAACGCTGTAAAACTCCGGAATGTTGTACGAAATACGGGTAAAAACGCATAAATTTACAAAAATCTAACGTAGTTTAACGCATTTGGAATGTGTAACGCGTAAAAATGCGTCGGAATATCGTAAAAACGGCGTTTTAACGCTATTTTAACGCGTTTTTTTTATAACTTTGTCTGCCTGGGTATAAACCATAATATCAATACACTGAAAAACTCAGAGTGCACTAGAATTCGGAACGGACACGGGAGCTGGTCTGGCCACCTTTTTTTCCGTTGCTTACAGTTAGTGTCTGAATGCGCTCTCATATGTCACTGTCAAAAATGTCAAATGTCTAAAGTTTTATAAGACGTGTTTTCACAGTTTTAGCGCCGTTGTGTTGTGATTGCTTGTCCTTAATGACCAAATAGCGGTAAAAGATGGGTTTTAGAAGAAAATGGACTAGACCATATCAGATATTCATTACCCTACCCGATTCGTAGTTTTGACAATTTGATGATTTCTGAGAACGTCTTTTACTATCTGCTAAGACACACAACCATTGCCGGTGACCAATCAATGCCGAGTTATCTAACCTCTTTTAAGAAAGCTTTTCTGAGGAAACCGAGCATCGCTCAGAGGGCGATTAAATGACCAAATCTAATCCCCGTTGTCTATCACGTATTCGAAATTTACATTCAAAAGCGGGTTTAGTTTAAAAATTTCAGCGCGTTTAGAGGGAAAATGACCGAGTTATGCGCATCACAAAGTATACTACACTTAAAATCCCAAAATACGGCATCTTTCGATCGAAATGTCTATACCTCCGTTTCTTTTACGACAAGACTTTCACTGCTTTGTCTCATTTTAAAGAAAGCGAAAAGCTTAATCTGTCTATTTGTCTTTTATGTTTGTAGGCGGAAAAAAACTTTTCACGAAATTCAGAAACAGGGAAGATTTTGGTGAAATTTCTACTTTAAAAAAATGGCAGTTGGCAGACTAAGAGCTGCTGATATACAGGTTTTGCACCATGCTCTATGGAATCCTTTACAATGTGTTGCAATAATCTTAGCTACATGCTTCCGAAATTTACACCGCAAAATCCTCAAGTTAACTGAAAAGCCGAATGTTACGTTTCTAAAGATGTTATTTGGTAGAGCATGTTCAAAACTTTTATCAAGAGTTCTTAGTCAGCTAATTGTCTACTTTGGAGGTCAAATTTTCATCAAAATCTGCACCGTTTCCGAATTTCCTGAAAATTTTCTTTTGAGCTTCAAACATAAAGGACACATATTCTAATTCAGATTTTCACGGTAATTCCGAATCTGATATTATTTTTGAGTTCAACATGAAACTTGCAGGAGTAAACCGCAAAAATTACTGCAAAATTAGCCAAGCCGGCCATCTTGTTTTCTAGACTTGACCATGATGCCAAACCTTTTTTCCAAAGTTTTTTGCCAGTATCGTAGAGAATTGAATCTTGTACAAATTTTACGTATTTTAAATTTGATGGATCTCTGGCTTCCTAGAGAAAACTGGTCAGTAACATATACAAGTCAGATTTTTAAATTGTGTGGGAGTGGAGGTGAGTGTCAAGAGGAAGAGGCGAGAGGCGAGAGTTCACGTACTCCAGCGTACTGTCTATGCTTCCAGGCTATACGATAATTATTCTTCAACAAGTTTTACCTATTTCAAGCCTACTACCTACCTGTGTTTTAGTACATTAGTAGAAGTCCTGACAGCACAATTCTTATAATAAAGTCAAAGACTTACGTTTTATTTGATTGACTCCAAATTCTGGAGTACGATGAAGTATTTTCACTTTGTTGTGAGATAAGCTTATGTTGGGTGAAGTCCCACTGATGTACCGTAACATAGGTGGGTAGTAGGCTTCAAACTGGTAAAACTTGTTGAGCCATACTTATCGTACAGCATGGGAGTATAAACAGTAAGTTGGAGTACTGGAGTCTCGCCTCTTTCTCCTTGACTCACAACAACATTCTAAAGTTAATGTGCCACCCTTATTCTCGATCATATATAAGCAAAACAATTATAGGTTTCAAATATAATGATGAATCATATAATCGTACATGAATGTGATCATTCTTATGCCATATTTTATAAGAGATAAAAGCAAAGAATCTATAGAATATATATTAGTATGCAATAAATTAAGTAGATGAAAGCATACCAGGTCAAATTTTAACAAAAGAAAAATTATAATAGCGAGCATTAGTATTTTGATTATAGAACGAAAGTTTATAAGTAAGTCTGTTGAATTAGATTCGAAAGTTAGCATAGCGTGTAAGAGATATTTGCATCTCTCAGAGGTGTGTGGAGTGTCATACTCTTTCACACTGTTCTGCCCTATCCCTACCCATTCTCCCCCTTACTCTGTTCAGGACAAGATAAAAAAATTAAAGCCTTGCCATGTGGTCAACTCTAGTACAGAGGTTACCAGGGTTAGAAAGTATGTTCTTGTGGATAAATCTGACTCACGTCAACACTTTTGCGTCTTTTGTTCAAACAGAGTGAACAGACCAATATTCGATAATTTATCAATGACATATATTTCACTCGTAATTTTATCAACCTAATCATATTTACGGTGTTGACTAAGTGAAATGATAATTTTTAACAATGGAACTTTTATTCCGAAGAAACAAAATGATACATGTCATAAGTATAAGATTTTTTAACGAACATACACTTTGTGCTACTAAAGATGTGACATCAACAGTCTTTTGGCAATTTTCGATTTTTAGTAGTCTAGCTGTCTAAGGGATACTTGTTGTGTTTTCTGAGTGGCATAATCTTCACAAAACTGCTCGACTCTATCTGCATCACCAGTTATAAACTCTACTTAAAGCCTATAGTTTTATTGTGAAAAATTCATACTTTTTCAACTTTATGACTATCGTGTGTAAATGCTCACAATTTATAAAATCATAATGATAACACATTGGTTTCTGATTGACAGATTTTTGAAAAATCTTGGAAAACTTTCTCACCGCATCGCTTGATTCTTGTAGAATTGTCTTAATAAGTCGGGTCTAATCAAATCATGACAGATGCTACAAAGGATTTATTCTTTTGATCAATATTTATTTGAGAACCTTTCATTGATCGTTTGTCTATAATTCAACCAGTAGATTAAATACGTATATAGGTTTCGATACAAAGAACTACACAGGCTGAAAGAGAATACATAAGCGTTCACATGTATACGATATCTAACATGACTTTTCTGTTAGGCACATTCAATGATAGTCTATGATACGTTAGTTGAAAAAATAAACAAAATACACGATTGTATATAAAAGTCCCAAGTAAGCAAAAGATAAAGGAAGACTGCCGACATGTCTAGTCCAAAATGTCCGCGAAACCCATCAGGTCTAGTCTGAAACGTCTTGTACACCGGTCAGGACTAGTCACCGTTTGGACAAATGTCCTTCGAACACGTCT
>OENT01001978.1:0-31000 GCA_900239685.1 Rotaria macrura | reverse complement strand
TAAAATTGATTAGCGATCGAATATCTAATATAAATCGATTTTTAGAAATTTAACTGATTTTAATCATTATTTCATTTTAAAATAATAGAAAAAAATTAAGTTGAAAAAGTGTCAGTATAATTGACTTAAACCAAAAAGAAAATAAATCAAATTAATTTTTTTCTGCTGTTTTTCAACTCAATCATATCTCATTATTGAGACGATGGCAGTGTATGCAAATTATGATTAGTATAAGTGGAAAATTAAAATCATCTATGTATAAGTAAGTTTGGTCTAATCGTTATTTGGCTGCCTCGTAAGTATAAGTATGCTTGTTCGAATCCACCCTGAAGTAAGTATAACCTAATTTCAACGCGTTAAACTATGAACTATGTAAAATACCGTTAAAATGGTTTTCCTTGAACGCCAATAAACTTATGAGAAGTGTCCAAATTTTTGCGTTTTAACGCGTTCTGTTATCAACGCGTTTAATCGTTGTTGAAGTCGGAAATCCATCAACTGTTAAAACGCATAAATTCGGACATTTCTCTATGTGTTCAACGCGTTGAAGAAAAACAAAACTGAATGCGTTTTAACCCGTGAATTCTTGAAATTTGTCTGCTTGGGTTGGTTGAGCAGTGTTCTTTGTGTGAGAGAGAAAGCTCGAGGTTTTTTCATAGAATATGATGTTTTATTTCTAATAAAGTTACGACGACACTGAGAAGCAATTATTACTTCGATTTAGATATAACAGTGCTTATTGATTAAGATAGAGATATTTCATCTCGAATAAATAATTCGTTGCTACGTACCGACATATGTGCCATGTAGTTTTTGAGAAATTTCACGAGGTTGTTGTTTAGTGATTTTCATCATTGGTTTGAAGCTGTGAATCATGTATAGTTCAATGATAGTATCTGATGACAATCGAATTTGATATATTGAATAAGGTGACCGATAATTTTCATCTGATATTTGAATTTTTTCATTTTGTATTGTAACTGACTGAAATAAGGTTTTGATCAAATGAAATATAAGTTTTATCACTTGGTTGACGACCATGGCATTGTGAAAACGATCTACATCTTCATTGAATGTTACTGTTTTTATTTCACCTGTAATGTCGCAGACAATTGTATCGAATACTTTACTAGATGAGCCGAAAGAACGAATCGGGGATTTCTTAATTATTTTGCAACGTATTCGAAAGCTAGAATATAAATAATTGAATATCATGTTAAATGATGTTTTACTTCGCTGTGTTTTCATCGATAGTATTGATTTCTTGAAACGAGATTCCTTGTGAAGTAAAATATTGATTGATTAAACCTTGTATCCTTAATGAAAATATCGAGTTAAATAAATGTTAGATAGAATAATTACGTTGTGTTGGTGGTGTTGATGAATTATTTGTAATAGTATATGATAGATCTTGTTTGTTTTCGATGGATTCTTAATAAAAAAATTAGTCATGGTTGTATACATTCGAGTTTTTAATTTATTGACTACCAATAGTGTCATGTTGTTGATCAAGTGAATCATTGGTTACGCTATTTATTGTGGTTGTTCGTTCATTATTGATATTTGATAGTTGTTGATTGTTACCATCATTAATACGGTTCGAACTATTGTTAGAATTTTCGGAAACATTGTTATCGTATTGTACTATGACAGAAGTTATGTCGTTAGGATGATCAAGATGATGTGAATTAAATGAATGTTCTGATGCTGTTGATGATTGATGATCTTCTTTTATTTGATAGTCTATGGATGAACGTGCATGTTTATGTATTGCATGAGATGAAACAAGAGACGAATGATCTTTTTATTAAATTTATAAAAATAAAAAAAAAAAGATTATGCTTACTTTTTCGAGTTTCTGAAGATACCAAATGTTCATGTTCATCAATAGATGTTTCTGAATCCGATGATGTTGCTATTAAAATGTGTATATATTTTCAACGGTTTAATAGTTTATATTATTTACTTATATTGTACACCCGATGTCGTTTTCCAGTCATGTATTATGTGCTAGTTGTTTAAATAGTGAGACTAGAGACTATTAATAAAGTGGCAATCATTATAAGGCGCGTTATTGAGTATTTTAGTTATGTGATTTATAAAAGAGAGAATAGAGAGAAGTATAACAGAGAATCGGTGGAATATGGGAGATGGTTGAACTAATGCGATCCACAAAAGGGGTATAGAATATTGCATAATAAAAGCGATATGACGTTCGATTCTGTTATACAGTTTCAATTGAATAAATACTGAATAGAATACAAACAATAATTCTTTTATATGAGTTTTATTCAAAATAGGAAGAAAATAAAAAGAAGTCGAATTATATGAATGTTCATCTATTTATGTTTCATCGATATCATCCGAAATATTAGAGTAAGTTGTTGATGCAGAAATGGTTCGTCTCACTAAATCGATAAGAAAACAAAATTAGATAGATCTATTTCAACAGATTAATTGTATTTCACCGCCTGTCTTGAAAAATTTACGGCTATGAGAAGTAGAAGATAAGAAACTATTGCTCGAAGTTGTATTATTTTTTGGATTTGTATCGATATGTCTTTCATCTAAAAATGATTATTTAAATATAAATTTAAATAAAGCAAAAAATTGAAAATAATTGAACCTCCGTTATGTAAAACACGAGCGTCAGGTTCGAATGTTTCTTGAGAGGATATAGAAGTGATTGAAAATGTGTTAGATACTGTTGTTTGCGGAATGTTATTGTTCAATATATTATTTGCCGTTTGTGAATTGCCGATTGAAGCATTTGAATTTATGGAAGATGGTCTGATACTTTGTTTGTTTCTGTGGATAGAAATTGATCTATCTCGAGAATTTTGGAATTCATACGCAAATGATGATCGTTTTGGTTGTTTATGCCCTGAGTTGGTTGGATTAGATGAATATGAAATGTTTTGTTGAGAATTTTGAACAATTGATGTTGTCTCGAAAGCTAACTGTTGATCAAATGGTCGTCCGGATAAAAGAATATACGATGGCGTTAATAGTAGTTTTTCTGCTACTGGACCAAGACGACTACCTTGAGGTAGAGTATAATTGCTATATAATACCATATATTCTTCAAGAGATATGTTGTGTTGTTGAAGTTTTCCAATTAATATTTCTCGATCAAAAACATCATTCACTTTAGGTAGTACTTTAATGTAAGAATATATTGGGCGATTAGTACTTGCTAATACAAAGTAATCTGTTAATAGAAGATGTTCGTTTACTAGTTGTTGAAGTGCATTTTTAACTAGAGATCGATGAATGTGATTTATTCCTAAAAATCATGGATATAATGTGAAGAAAGAGATTATGCTTACCGGGAATGGGGAAGATTGTATTTGTCATCACAATAAGATTTCGCATCATTAGAATTTCTCTCATAAGATGTTGTTGTAGTTGATCACCAGTTAGTTTAACTTGTGGGATATTATTATTTTGATGTGTATTAAGATGTAATAAGAGTTCTGATTGCTCGTATAGAAAACCATGAAGATATATGGCTCTATCCGCAATAACGCGTGTCACTGTTATAACATAAGGTACTCTTTGCTGTATTACTGTTTGGAGTTCATAATAAAATGATAAATTTAATCCATGGTCTATTTCATCCGATAGATTCCTACGAAAATGAAATATTTAAAAATGTAGGTTAACGAGTGACATACAAATTTATGCGTGACAAAACGTTTGTCACAATGTGAATAATAGTCATTAAACCACATAATTTTATAACTTGAGGTGGTTGTTTAGCTAGATAGGACGTAAATCGTGGACTTGTTCGATAAAACATAGCAGCTCTTTGAGTAAGATCGTCCGTATAGGAATTTATAGTATTATAGGCGTCATCATCAAATACGAGTTCTCTCTGTCCTAACATGGATGCACATAATAGTATTTGTGCAATCGTTGGTTTTCTAAGATCTCTTGGTTTTAATAGATCACGTGTGAATCTCGAATAAGGAAAAACAAGTATTAAACACCGATCGATCACATCATCGGTAGGAAGATCATCAAGACATTCATGAATCAATGGATAACTCTTAGTCTTTTTATTATCATCCAAACCCTCCCAAAGAGAGCAAAGAAGTTGACGACCTTCATTTCTAGTAGTAAAGTAAAAAACCATGTTGTGTAAAGTTGTATCAATCTCTTCTTGTAAGACCAAGACGTCAGTCGATTGTACTAACTAAAAACGATATCAAATTGAGAATTAAGATTTTTTTGTAAGAAAAAGAATTAGATGTAAATATAATGTTACGATTCAATCGGTATGATTGAATTGAAGATATATATATATATATATATATGAGGGGAAGCATCGAAGGATTTAATGGAGTCAGTGTAGTGAGAAAAAATAAAAACATTACTTGATCATAAAGACCAGCAGTATTAAATGTATCTACAAGACAGTTATATGAATCTGGATTACCAAGGTTATACTGCCGAAGAAAATCTATCATAGCAGTATAGGCTGAGCGTACTGGTCGAATAAATCCTGATTTACATGCACCTATAAATAGATTTTTTTATTTAATGCAATGAAATATTACAAACAACATGACAAACAACTAATTCCCAATATGAATGAATAAATTTTTAATTTCTTTCGAATCTTATTCCATTGTAAAATAGTGACATTATGAGCAACATGTGCTACTACTGTGAGTAATGTAAAATAGATTCCAATTGGTTGTGCTGAGGTATCATAATCATAGTTCATAAGCCATCCAATTAATACAGATTCAATACATTTTTCAATATCAATTTCGACATCAGCTGCATCAAGCAAACCAGTACGTAAAAGATCGGATAACGTACGATCATCATATTTACGTAGATTTTTATTTAACATTGTAAAACTCATTTCTGAAGATAATTAAAGTGACTACAATCGATTTAATCAAGCTTAACGGTATTAATAATTATTAGATGATGAATTTATCAACATATAGTAGGTAAAATAATGTCGAACAAAATCTTTACTTTTTAATGGATACTTAGAATAATATGTCCTTTTGAATGATATGAAATAAATCTTTTATTGTATTGATTGATATTATTGGTAACCTTTTTTTTCATTATAAAAATATCAATAATTACGTAGACTTAATATTAAGTTAGATATTGTAAATCTATTTATGACCAATGTTAACGTGAAAATGTATATTTACTGATAAATGCTTTCAATGAAGAGTTTTATGTTATTATTGATACACAAATTGATATGTTTATGAGAATCTTGTTATTTAGTTAGTACTTGAGATTTTGTTAATTAAGTCGCTGATTGTTTTGTATGTTAATAGAATATGAAATATTCTTTTTATTACCGTTGATACGAATTTCTAATCGTATTGTGCGAATGAGATTTTTTCGCGCAAAATAAATCTATTTTATCAGTTGATAAATCATTTTTGTCTATATGAGTTCATGTTCTTTGAGATGAATAGCAAAACATCCTTGTATAATTGGAAAAGCATTTTGATATGTGATTACTTGTAGATTATCAATGAAGGATGAATCGTGATGCAACCATTGACTTCAGCAATATTTGGTTATAGAGAATCATAGGTATTCTACTAAGATTTTGCATCAATCATCGAAGAGGAATATCAATCGAGAGATTCAAGTAATAAGACTGAGTATATCCTAATGAAAAAAAGGAACAACACAAAAAACAGAACAGATTTCAAAATAAAAGATAAAACATATGCGATGAAAAGGAAATGGGATCATAACTTATGTGATTGACAAGAAAGAAAAAATTGCAACAAATATTCTATGTGCAGAGAGCGAACAAGGGAAGGAAAATATTAGTGACATCATGAGGGAAAGACAAGAACACGTAAACGAAGATGATCATAACGACAAACATCAAACAATTATTTTTTATAAATCATATTTAAAGTATGATATGTGAGTACTTAGATTCTCTTTAAAAAGGTAGACTTTTGTTTCTATTTAAACAATTTCGAATTTCAGTTTTTGTTTTATTCTATTGTAACGATGATTGTAAAATATATTGGACTATACTCTATTGGTCCATGTTGATACTATGAAATTTTTAGTTAACAAAACAATACATAGATATTTATTATGACTCACTGACACAAGAGATAATTTTTCTTCTGATGGTAAACATTTTCAGAGATGAAAATAGTTAGACGCTTCTACTACTATTTACTCTTCTCTGTCTCTTTACAAGACACAACAACTATTCGAACAGTTGTACAGTTATTTAAACCTTCTATGGCTATATAATTATTTGAACTGATTCTAAAAGATTGAACACCTGTGGCTATAAAGACCGGTTATATAACGATTTCCATAGCACTCTGGATATATGTAAATTTTAGATTAGTACCTGAAGCTAATTCATACAAAGTGGGGAAAGAATACAGAATATAGGTAGATATTGTTTCAGTAACAGAAATCCATCGTATTATTGAGTGATCTGTTTCTCTTTCGAGCAAGGAAGAAACATTGCAATTGATTTGTTATGAACAATATTGATTGTGATTTGTCGAGAAAGAATTTATTCTTCTTTAATTTTAGCGAAGGTAAAACGAACGTGCTTAATTCAGAAAACTATTTTTTAGTAAGTTAGGCTGATGGTGAAATCGAAGGAATTTTTTTCTAGATTGGAAGTACAGAAAGAGGTTTGATTGTCAGCATCAGAATGAGGGGATGTGCTTATTGTGAATGAGTTGATTTGTTATCAAAATAATTGTGTGAGGTGAGTCATGAAACAAATTTTTAAATAGATTGAGATACATTAAATGGCTGTTGAACCTTTAAATAGCTGTAAGATTTATATAGAAAATAATTGAACAACTACTGATGATTTAAATGGTTGTTTATTTTTTTAAATAACCCTTAATCACAATAAATATCTAAACAAGGTTTAAATAGCTACCTTTTTAATTGAAAAGTATTTTTTTGAGAAGCGACGATAGATTATTATTGAAAATTATAACTAATTTATTTAGATGTTTCTTTTTTTGCAATAGAATTCAACAATGCTTTAATGAATCAGCTTGTAAAAGCCGTATAGTAAGATAGAATTTCATACATTTATTTCATATATGATAATTCATAGGATAGCAATGTTTGTTTTTTTTCTACAGAAATCAGCCATTGAAAAGATAGAGGATGCGTTATATTTGAAGAGACACCGTAGTGCCTCATAAAACAGAGAAGAAAGATCTTCAATCTTTTTAAATGGAAGATTTCGAAAAATTTGGTAATCATCTTTTTGAATTATTTAAACAAAACTCTGCTCGTATTTTTTATTCAAATATCAATCAGAGAATGGAGAAGAAAAAATGGTTTCTCTATAATAATCTTTTTTGTTACACATCATTGTCAGTACCATTATCATCGTCATTTTTTTCGCTGTATTTTATATAACCATATGTGAGTACTCGAATACGACGTTGATATTCTAATAGATCTATGTGTTTGTTATTTAATAATTGTTTTGCTTCGTCTAAGTGATTATCACGATCACAATAACGTTTTCGTTGTCTTTTTGTAGGAGGCTTTTGTTTCATTTCTTAAGATACTGATATCATTGTTTGTTCGTCTAATTCACGTTTTAACAAAATATATTTCCAAATATTTGGATGCGGTGAGTTGTGCTTAGTGAAAAGGAAATGTTTAAAATTACGAACAAAAATAACTAGATAATAAATAAAGTAAAAGAATAGACAAGAAAAAAAAGAGATATAGTAATTGAATAAAGTATAATAAAGCTTACGCATTTATTGCTCGGTGATAACCTTCACGAGCATTGTTCGTTCTATCTGTATAACCAGTAGAAGGAAAATGGTTCCACCGTGAAGGTGGAAATCTGCTTGCATATAAGTAGGTTTAGGAAAAGTATTCAAGAAATTTTTCAATATATTTTACATTCGAAAGTAATTTTGAAGAAATTTTTTCATTGTGCCAAGTACATGTTCTAAAGGTATTAATGGTAACCCAAATTAATTAGCTAGCTCTCTTCTAATATATTTTGCTTGAAATTATGAAATAAATCCTAAACGATATAAAATAAAGATTGAAACGATGATAGAAGTCAAAATCGAATAGAAGATGTTTAAGAATAAAAAACGTTTGACCTAGTTTTTGAATACGTCGCCAGCTCGATCGACAATAATGAAAATGACAATAAATAACTGAACTTTCTTTAAAAACCGATAAGAAACCATTTGATGCAGCTACCTCAAAATCGAGTATTATACTAATAGGTTGAAGCTTGATACCAATCCTATGTTCATAATCAGTTAAACCTTGAAAAAGTAATCCATATTGTTCTTGTTTGCGGTCAAACATTGCGATATGAAAAAATGGATGAATTTCCCAATCAGTACAACCTTGAATTGAATATGATTGAATAAATTTCTGAGGTGCACTGCGAAAGGTTCCATCAGCAAGCTAGTATGAACATTTACCTTTTCAATAATAAATGTAAGCAGGAAAATATTTTGATCGATGAAATTTATGAAAATAAACAAGGTCTTTGTTGGTTATCAATTGTGTTATGTTTTTGCGTGGAAACAAAGTTCCATTTATCTGTATCATTATTTTCAACAGTAACTCATACCATAACAGTTTAATAATTCAGAGATGTATCCTGATACTATATTATTTTGATTAAAGACGGGGGAAAGTTTTGTAATTGATCATACCATAACAGTTTAATAATTCAGAGATGTGTCCTGATACTATATTATTTTGATTAAAGACGGGGGAAAGTTTTGTAATTGATTACAAAACAAACATAATAGAATGAGTAAATAAAAGTAATTCTTATTAATTAAATCAGTATATCGGCTCTTATATGAATGGTTTTATCTAATCGAGAGAGTATGAATGCTGTTTGCTTGACCTAATTGTATTAACAAACAAAGAAAAAATTTGATTTTCTCAAAAGGTATGCACCTTTATATTACCCTTTCATTCTCTATAGAATCGTATTAAAGCTTTTCTCAATATTCATAAAAAAATTTCTCATTTGAATAATTAATAAAAATAAATAGACACAAGAAAAAGAATATATAAAAACTAATCCTAAGTGTAGCACATACATACTAAGTGAAAGCAATGCTTGTGGAGAGCATAATGCTATGAGACGATGTGATGCTGGATTGTCAAAAATAACAAAAGGGTCACCGTTCTCTAATAAATTTAAACTTTCAGATATCACAATGTCATCTATTTTTTTTGGAATTGGTAGAAGTACAGATGATCTACAACGATATGCTGTTGATCTTACTTAGTTGAAAATAAGTACATCTTCAGCAGTTCCAATTTTTCTTTTCTGGTAAAACAATTTCATAGTTAACAGAACGAGAATAAATAGAAATAAATGCCGACGTGTTTTATTAGATATGCTGCTGATAAATTTTGGTTACTGTTGTTAGTAAATCAGTTTTTATTTCTTTATAGACGCTTTCCATTAAATTTCGAACCTCAATCGTATGGCGAAGTTCACCATGTGAATGTTCTCTTGGAAATCTTTTAATAGTATCATTTAGGAAAACCATGTAGACTCCACAATATTTATTACAACAAACCCATATTTCAGAACCATCTTTGTTTGAACATCTTTTTCTATATTTTTGATTCTTGTAAATACAAGCTTCTTTGCCTTGATTAGTTTGTGTCCATTCGATGTTTGATGTCATGATACGATGACTGTCAAACGTTTTTTTATAAAATAGGAACCAAAATCCTCCGCCATTTCTGAGTCACAATAATGTCAACCAAACGTCATAAATTACATTTCATTAAGATGGGAAGATAATGAAAAACAATAGCTAGCGAACCCTAAAAATTGCACTTTGTTGATACGAGTACTCAGTTACGTCACTTAGTGAACTCTATAAATGCCAACGCATTTCAAGAAAACAATCAGTTACGATATTTGGCGAACCCTACAGATCGAAATTCATTTAAATGTAAAATTAATGTCGAAATTTTGTAGTTTTTAACAAACAAAAGTTTGAAATGTATGAAAACTTTGTAAAATTAAATCACCTACAAAAATTAAAAACCTTAACTTCAATTAGATTTACAACACGAAAAACTTTAATATTTCATCTATCTTTTACTAACTTCAATTTAAAAAATACTCACGCAAGTTAAATGAAATTTAAATTTTAAATTCTTCGTTCGCAAATGAGACGACACGCGTAAAGACGCAGCTCCGACGAAATATTTCATGGATTTTGACGCACCTCTATATTAGCTCTCATTTATATGTGATTCTTGAGAATATCGCTACCATACACGATCCAGTCTGAAGTTGTAACTGGAGGCGATTGACTCGATATTTTAAATTTCGAAAATGTATTCCAATCTGTCTCAGGTTTGATTTGAGTTGCCATCAGGATTCCCTAGCGGTGATCTTTGCCTAACTAGAGGTCAATGAAAATTTTAAATTTTAATATATCTAAAACGAAACAAGTGAGATTAGAACATATGAACTAGCGATTAGAAAGCAAGGGTACATAGCATTGAGTCAAATGTGATCACATGAGTTACAACACGAAAGAAAATATATGTATTGATCGTCTACTAACAACATTTACAGATGCATGTGTTAGTGAGATGCTTGGTAGATGTACAATTTTAATTGTTGCTTTCAATATAAATCTATTTACTTATCCAAAAACATTGGATTTTAATAAAAATGAATTAAAGAATTCAAACGATTTCTAATAATGCCGATTACTATTTTGGAGAAGTATTCTTTAAATTATTTAAAAGAATTTTTCATTTTACAACTATTGGCTACAGATGTTTTAGAATTGATGTACCTACTATATTCTATTTAAAACTGCATTTATCATCTTTCTGGAGAAAAAGCACTTTAAAAACTGTTGAGCATTCCGCTTTATTCAAACTAAATTAATTTTCTAAAAAATATTGAGATAAATTTTCCGGCGAAGGAAAAAAATGTGCACATTTGTTTTTATTAGCAAGGTTCTGAATCGAGTCTGGTTTATATCTTTATCGGAGGCATATCGAAAGCGTCTAGGCGTGGTTCATGTTTGACGTCTCTTTGTGTTGAAACGCGGCAGCAACTGAAACCACGTCTAAACGCAAAAAATGTTTCACTGTAGATGCGATTTCAAACGAAAATGCGTAGACATGCAGGTGAAGTCGAATTGCAACCACGTTCAGACGCAGTTCGTGAAAAATCGCACCCAGACACATTTTTTATCGACTTTTCATCGAATGTGCACGAATTTCACACGAAAAACACATTTAAACGCATGATGTCTGCGTTTTATGTTTCCATGGATGTAACTTACAGTTGAAGAAATGAGAGATTAGATTCCAGTCTATGAAATGACGATATGAAGCCTAATATAGAGTTGCCAATAATTAACTTTCTAATTCATGTGAAACTTCAGTATTCAGTGTCTCAAGTATGATTTTCCACATGTCGAGCGCCTTAGTAGTATCTATTTTCATGTATTGTATGAGCGAATGCTCCAAAGTATTAGATTCATCTCTTTAATCTCTACAAACTGACGCTCGTTCCGTATGAAACGATGAGTCATACTTGAATACATTGAAACATTAGTAACAGTCATTTTTCACTCTTATTAAATATGATTCACTCGCATACACCGTGCGAAGTTTTAGATGTACTTCTTTCTAGAATCGATCGTGTTCTGTACATCGGATGCAAGGATACCTAAGATTTGAGAAACCACAAAACGAGTTCAGTCTTCATACTCATTAACTTGAATCGTATTATTTCAAACGCTATAATTTTTTCAAATAGAAGCTGAAATCAACTGTTCACAAATAGATGATGAAAAATGTTCAACGTTAAGCTTCTCCAATCGCGATATATTTTAAAACAATGCTAGAGATTAACTTTAATTAGCTTTTCTCAGATTAGAAACTTGTAGTATTAAATATAAGGGAAAATTTGTCCTTTTGAGATTCTATCGTAGAAATCATTACTATGCAGGAATAATATCTCAGATTTATACTCTCACCAGTCAAAGTAGAGCAGCAACGGTCAACTAAACTGTTTAAGCATCTTAACATAATGAACTAAAGGTTTGTGTTTGTATCATTTTTTCTATATCTGCTGCATTTAGAGAAACTGTTCATAAGAAAAATAAATAAATTATTTAAGAAACAACTTACTATGGCTTTAAAAATTATTCGTGTGTTTCATAATGAACATTCATAATATCTAGTAAATAATTTCTGTGAATCGAATGTTCTTTTCTTGTGCTGAAATTGTGAATCTGAAGACGTACTTGTCAGTGTTTCAAATATTGAACATCTTTCGCTCATTATAGAATGGAAAATTAGTGACACTCCGATTAGAAAACTTTGGTAACAAAAAAATATTCTAGAACACATGGGCGATAGAAAAATATTGTTACGATTGACCTATATTCTTTATCTGAAGTATCACACACAAACACAATCATTTACTTTAATTTATATTTATTCAATTACAAAAACAGAAGCAATTTATATTTAAAATAAATTATAACTCATGAGAATTTATATTTATTTTAAGTATAAATTACGGAAAAAAAATATTTATCGGTAAAATAAACATAAATTACTGGTAATTTAATTTACTTGTAAATTAAATGAAAAGTACGTGTAAATATAAATTGACACCACTAGTCCATTTCAAATTAAGTAAAGGGTGATTGTTTTTGGAATCAATTTTGAACGGTGATAGCTATTGATCTGCGGTTTTCGCCATTAGAAAGCGATAGGTAGTCTGTATCGTTCTAAATAATAGTAATTAGTTCAATTCAAAAGTTTTCTGAGTACTCAGTGCAATTCAAAGAAAGATTGAAAGTTATCAGAAAACTATGCAATGTCATTTATGTTGAGTGCATTAGATACCCATACTCAAGATCTAAAATATGCAGAAAACCGATTTTTTATCAAATTTCGTTCAAAAGTTATAGATCCGAGAATAATCATCAAAAACGATTAAAATACCTCAATAATATTTATTCAAAGTTCAGTATTTATAATTTTATCTAAGAATAACTAGGTTTTCGATTGGGTGTGGGTGTGAGTATAAGTGTCGGGTTTCATTGAACATCCATACTCACACCGGGGCCCACTCACACAAATACAGTCGCGGATGCATGCACGCCCTCAGCATCCACGACCCACACCCCATGCCAACACTCACACTCACATCCTAATTCCGAAATCAGACGAATTTTCGTGGAATTTCATGGAATTCCTTTTAAGTCTGTTTTCCCTCAATTCCGGACTTCCAGTTCGGAATTTCGTCACTACTAGATATTGGTAAGCGATGATAGAATAGTAATAGACGGGTGCAATTCTGCCATTGGATGAAACTTCCGAATCGGATTGAATTCTGGTTCTACCGAATTCTGGAATTCCCGGGATTGGTAGAATCGATTCTTAGGGCGGACCTGATTGCGCGATGTTCAGCATTGCGGAATAGGATGACTACTCTTTGTATCTTAAGAAGAAATTTCGGAATCGAAGTGTTATTTTTTCTAGATTGCTGCGTGTATGAACTTAGCGCATAAAAAAATATTGACCACCTACAATTCGGTTGTTGATAGATTTTAGGCATGGGTATGTGTGTCGGTTTTCATTTAACATCCATACTCATCTTGGCGCTCTCACCGACATCGACACCGACACTCACACCATTACGATACTCCGCAGGATCTTCAAGCAACTAAGTAAAGCGTTCAAGATCTCCGGGTGACTTAATTTATTCTCTTCGAAAGCTCAGAGAGACTCACTCAGACAGAATTATTCTTACGGCTAGACTTCAACTACTTCAGAACGTACATCTTTCTCATATAGTTTTAATTCCAAGAAGGAAGACTTTCTATTGCTTTCGGCAAAACGTTTTCAAATCGTTTCATTAACTATTTACAAAAACCACGAATTAAAGCTTGCATTTGGAAGATAGTCTCAGGCATTCATTCAATATATGTTGATTAATTAGGATTTGTACTCTTTCTTTTTTATAATTTTTATTTTACGTTTCGCCGTCGGCCGACAGCTTCGTCAGAAAATTTATTTTGATCTATAGACTGAAAATTTAGACATTTAAATAGGTTTTGATATAAATGATGGAGAGAGAAAAATTGAAAGAAAAACACGGAGTGGTCAAGTATGTAAACATACAACCCTCCTTCTTTTCTAGTCATAGCAATAGTAAATAGATAGTGGACCGGGAGAAGTAGAAACGTAAAATAAAAATTATAAAAAAAAGAGTATAAATCCTAATTAATCAATCTACATGACCTTTATTACTCCTCATCAATCCAATAGATGTCAGCAACAAAAAGTCTCAGTCTCGGAAATGAAGGAATTCTTGAAAAAGACCTTTAAAGATCTTCAATTTTGTTTTAGCTATAATAGTCTCAGAATGCCTTTATCTATTCATGCCTAAAATCAGATCTAGAAAATGCTTAAAATAAAGAATTTCATAAAAGAAGATCTTCGAAAATCGAGACATGTATGTGTGCATAATGTTCTCAATAGGACGGATTAATGCGCGTAATTGCTGCCAATGATCTTTGAAGATTCTCTGCTTTGAGTGGCGATAGGAGCTACCGAAGTATTGTAATAAATACTTGCGATGAATCGTAGGAAACGGATATTTATCTTGGATTTTCCGGTTGTGTATGAATATTTTCCGTCTTGACTCCTTGGCGAAACGTGAATTTCCTGCGGATAATCCGGTAGGATTTAGTATCGTTCCTGCAATTTTCCTGTAGAAGGAATTGTTCGAAAAGTTTTGTTTCCGGGGTACGACTATTTTCTCACCGGATTACTGCTTCCATCATCCAGTGTTTTTTGCAGCGGCTTCCAGTGGGAGAATCACAGGAACCTGCGGAAGTTACCGGAACATGGCCTGTTTTCTGCAGGCTCTGTCGGTGGCAATAATCAAACTGGGAAGATCAACTTAAGTTTTCCGTCAAACCTAATCGCACTCTATAAGACATATTCGTGCAAAAGAAAACACAACGTCAATCGCTAAAACGGAAACCAACCAATGCCGTAAAGTAAGTTGTCACTCAAGAAAACCAGCAAAGATGACAATAAAGCCCACATACTCTAAGCACACCCACTTCATATTTGTATATTCAACAAAATATTGAACTCGTAAAAATAAAGCTGAATAAAACCTGGCTTGAAACAGTCATCATTCTTTTCTCTTCTCAAATCAACTACTTAGCTACAAAATTTAACAATTTCTTTCTGTGCTTTAGATATTCTCAATTCTTAAAGCAAGTTACAATAATTCAGAACCAGCGTTAAATCTGTCGACCATAATGAAGACCTTTTAACGAAAAAATCAAGCACAATGTTATGCCAGAAGATGTCTCTCCTGACATAAGAGGGCTCTCTGTATCCCTCTATCGTATTGTGGAATTATACAATTGGTAGTCTGTTAATGAAAGAGAAAGTGGATAAGAGAGAAGAGAGACAAAGACATTCCTTTGTGCTTTTGTTCGTGCATTCGTTTTTGTTTTGTTGGATAAAAGGAGAAAAGGAATAATAAAATAATCAAGTGGAAGTTCTAACACAAAACATAAAAGCATATCAAAGTACACAATACATCGATAACGACTTACTCATAATCGGTACTCTGCATCCCCATGAAACAACATCAAGCACCTCAAACACCTGAGCGCGTCATAAGGAGCTTGAAATCTTCCTAATATGAACTCACCCCAACCTTTTACCCTTCAACAACTGAAGGAAGTCTAACGTGCCACAAAACTTTTGTATTTTGATGAGTTGGAATGGTTTATTCTTGGATTTTGGATTAATAACTATGAAAAACAGATTTCAAGGTCGTTAAAAACGCTATCCATGAATGTATTGTTCTAACTTGACTTCTTACAGAGCAGGCACTATTTAAAGAACTAAATAGTTATATTAGAATGTCAACGAATGTTTTGTTTAGTCATATGTTAGCTGCAAGAGTCTTGTCTTGGTATGTAAGCAATTGAGTAATGTCAGCTCTCTATATCTGGGCGAATTTTTCTAATCTTGGCTTTAATATATTCACTACAGTATCTATAATATTTATCTTGAAATTCAGGATTTTTGTAGAAGTCGAAATATAAAATTTTGGAGCAATTTGGAGCATCACACTTGCACTCGAAACCATTCATAAAAGAATGCTCAGCTTCAAAGCATCCGTAGTGGGACGTCAATTCTTCACCTGGTTCGATGTCGCGTAAAGCCAACGCTGTCGTGATAAATATATCATCGAAGCCAATATTTGGAGTGCACGAATGATTAAATATTTGACACTCTTCAGTAATAAGTTTAGAAAGAAAATGCTTAGGAATACGGTAAACATCATCGTCGACTGTAAAGGCATACGCGTAAATGTAATCACGAGAATCTGGATGTTCTTGGACTAATATATTCAAATCTTCTTTTGTGTAATCCAATTTCGTGTCATCCCATGGAGCATACGGGCACCTATTCATATCACACTTGTATATGATTTCCCCTTTAGTAATTTTTTCCAATGCAATGATGCCCTTGTGCTTTTCAGAGCCATACTTTGTGGTTAAATTTTGCATTTCCGCTTTCTTCAAAAATGGCATTTTAAATATTGCTTATCTGTTTTCGATGGACTCCAATCAATATAGAATTGAAAAAAGGTGTAAAAACTAATGAGATTTCATGGAAATTGCACATCTCTTTTTAAACAGATCTCTGGGCTGTTATAGACTTTTACTTCTGCCTCAACCTCCACTGTCATCAGCATCACGGTTTTACCTTCGAAACCAATCTCAGGTCTAGTAGCCGCGTGAAGGGTCAAGTATGGCAAGGGGGGGGGTGGTATCTTGGATCCATGTATAACAAACGTGACGCGTGACTTCGACTGTTCGATTGTTCAACAATTCTATGAATATCCACTGCGGGTCAGCACTTTTCCCCATCTAACTGGCTTTTCATATCAAGGTCATGGTATTGAGGCGCGATCAACTCCTCCCCCCCCCCCCCATCTCCGCCTCGTTCCTCACTCGAAAGAGCCACGACCCATGTGCATCTCTATGCACACAGTAATCGAAGTGTTCTGCTTTTGCATCAAGCAAGCTGTAACATTTCCGGAGCTACTAGACAGTGATACCCATTCGCTTACAAAGGCTTCCTGTCACGTCCCAAGTAGCATCTGCAGCGGTCGATGTAGTGTATTTAGCATCCCGGATGAAGTTTTTAGAATTTCAGAAGATTCTCGTAAAATTTCAGGTGATATCTATAGCATCCCTGAATACTTAAACTCAAAATATTGGAAACACTGGAATGGTTGAATACTTGAACACCAAGCCTTCAATTGTTGAATAATTGAAACAGGTTTGCAGTAATTGAGTTCAAACTTCAGGTTTCACACTACTGATAGCGGTGCAAAAATTTTAGACTAGACAGGACGGATCCCTCTGAAATTTGCGAAGGTACCAGTTCTAACACTACTAACAAGTATTTCAAAAAACCTAATCGGCTTTACCTTATCTTTCTCAGGAATCTAGCTTTTCTCGGGCGTTGATTGCACGGAAATATCGAGAGGAAGAGGAAGAAAAAGAAAAACCTACTCTTTCAACTACCTTTCAGTGATGGGTGCACTAATTCCAAGTCTAACCAATTTCAATTCCAGTTCTAGACTTCGAATTTAAGAAATTTGACCGAACTTGGAATTGCAATCGACTGGAACTGACTGGCATTGACTTGAAATTGCTAGAAAATCAAATCCTGTTTCAATCAAACCCAGTTCTTAGGTTTCATTGATTTTAGCTGTAGTTAGAATTGGATGTGGGAATTTGCCCTGAAATTACCACGTAACTGGTAGCAGGGATGTCACGAGTCGATGGGCACGGGGGGAGGTGACCTCACCCCCATTACTTATTACTGATTAACTGAGTAACGAGAAACACAATGCTTCCAATTACCAACAAAAGATTTTTCGTCGGAAAATAACTAAATTGTGTAAAAGTTCGCTGAAGTGAATTAGGGAATTCAAATCCAGCTTCCGTTTTCCTTAAAGTCCTCTTGCTGTGCTACTAACCAATAGAAATCGGGTTTTCTGGAAAATAGTTCTCTAGGGATAGCTCAACGTGGAAAGTTCGAATGACAGTTCCGTTTTCCCTAAATCCAGCTTTCAATCATCTGTTGATCAGCAAGCAGATTTTCAGAAAAACAAAGCACAAATTCGAACTCCCGGATTCCCTTCACCCAACGGTTACAGAATTTAGTAATTTTCACTGGAAACGTCTTTTGCTGATGATTTAGAAGAGTCGTTTTTCCAGTCACTCCGTCACCGTTACCAGTGACTTGCTAATTTAAAGGTAACTTCCAACCTCTAATCTCAACTACAGATAAAATCAGTGCAATCTAAGAACTGCGTTTGAATGAAACATCATTTGGCGCTCGAACAATTTCAAATCAATTGCTTTTCGACTACTTGTCAATTCCACTTACAGCCAGTTCCAATCGATTCCAATTCCCATTCCAGTCAGTTACAGCCAATTCCAACTCCAATTCCGATCAAGTTCAGTACATTCCAAGAATAGAAATTGACCAGAATTGGAATTCGGCATCCCTACTTACTGTGTAGAATGCTGTCAAAACGGTGACTGTGGGCGATAGTGTTGGTGTGCGCGTGGGTATGGTTGTGGATGCAGCCGTAGGTGTGAGTTTGCGGGGGTCTCTGGGTTTATCAGCGTGCGAATCCCAGAAGATCACACACACTCTAGGATGTGAAACGATGGAAGTGTTTCATTTATGCGTGGTTCGTGAGAAAGGGCTCATGAGACCATCGAGGATCACTGCAATATACGAAGCACTTGATGAAATTTTTTTTCGACTTTTCAATGTTCATTCAAAACTGCAATGTTTAAAACTGCTAACCCTAAAATTTTATGTTCTAATACCTTTCCTTTGAAAAGTTAGTCAATATCAACTTTTGGCACTATTGCAGCCTTTTGTAGATAAATAAGAAAAAGTATACTATAAAATATTTACTAGCTTCCGTCTCAGCAACTCGTTCGAACTGCTTGTGATATGTATGAGAAGATAGAGAATTGCAAACTAGATAGAATCAGCTACATTCATATAATATAATGGCTAACAATATAACTCTTTTAGAGAAAATATGAGACAAGGGGTGGACATTTTAATCAGTCCAAATAAACAGTGTAACGCGTGCTATGTTTCAGGATAAAGAGATCGCAGACTGAATTTTATATATGTTGTGCAGTTTTTTGTTCTCTACAACATGGTACAAAAGTATTCGAAAGAAAAGTTTTCACTTTATACGAAAAAACGACTTATAATGTCTATTTCTTTATAACTCCTGATGGTTTTTCAATAAAACATTAACATTTTCCATGACTTTCTTTGTCATGGAATGATGTTATAGCAAAACTAATGAGATTTTTTGAATCAGCGCAAAAGACTACATCTAATCATGTATATTTTAGCCGAAACTATTTCTAGGCGAAACTGATCTCAGCTGTATCACGGAGAAAAATTCATTTGAAATAAAACTGAGGGGACCACAAGTCGATTTTCTCCAAAAACAGCACCCCAAAGGTGTCAGTATCATTGTACCTAAACATTATTTGAAAGTTTCGAATAGACTAATCGATAGGGCGTCAAAAGTGATCAGTACGACATGGTTTTCAGAATTATATCTCTAAATTTCAATTTTTGGAAGAACTTACAAAATCGGTCTAAATTGACACTCCATGGTAAATTGAACTCCTGATAAAATCTATAGGACCAGTTAAAGAGTCGAATATTCTATAATCAAAATGAAGCTCAAACTATGCTCGATCTACTGTCGCAGACTAAATTCTTCTACAGCGTGTTTTGTTGCAGGTAAATAGTTTTTATGGGTCCCGGGGTCCCAAAAAACCTCATGTTTGACCTTGGTTTTCTCGAAAACTACACGTCAGAATTTCTTGAAATTTTGACGTTAAGTAGAGATCATTGGGTACAACGAGTGGTCAAAATGTTAGCCTCCCGATCCTAGAATTGTCTGAGATCTGATTACTAGAAGTAAGCTAAAATCCGAATTTCTATTGTGAAAGCTATACAGAATTCATAGCTGAAACATTGATATTACATGCTGGCCTTGGCTAATTCTTTGTGATGATCACAAATGCTGTGTCCGCTGGTTATGATTAAGTGCAAAGCTCTCAAGAAAGGGAGAAAAGCTGTGACTTATCAATGTGTATTCAGAGACTATTCACTTCTGTTATCTTGATCAATTTCTAGTTCATTTTTCAAATAGTAGAAAATGAACCAGGATCCTGCTGTAGTTGAAGTAGACATAGAATAATTATTCCATATGAACGGAAACAAAAGTAGCTATTTTTCAGAGAATAGGTGTCGTATTTCTGTTAACTGTTGTTGTGTAATTGAGTAAGTATTGCATGTACTGAGTTTAGGAGGTAGGTGTAGTATACAAAAAACAGCTCATAGTTCAACATGCATTTCACCCGATATAGTAGGATATTTTAAAGTTGTTCTGGCCGACCTGGATATATAAAAGCAAAATAGAGTTCTTTTAAGTTCGGTTCAATTTATTGTGCTATCACTAACCACCATTCATCGCGACATTAGACAACAACGTATTTAGCGATCATGACATCACCTGTGGATGGCACGTGCTTCATCTGTTTCAGTTTTAATCACATTTACGTAAAAGCTGAGAAACCTTCGCATGGAACAACATCAGATGTTGTTTTCCATGTGATTATTACATGATCCACTGGTTGGAAATGATGATACAATCGTATTCCGGATTATTTAGAGGAAAGTGGCAAGCTTGTTTAAAATTTTAAAATACTACCTACTGACAATAGGTTCAGCATAAGGATCAGTGTTCCAACAATTAGTCAAATACTTTTTGAAATTTCGTTGGGTATTCCTCTTACTAGCACCAAATGTGCACTTTTTCTTCTTCTATTCGCTGTTATGCAGCTATCCATTATATGCAAATGGTTAATACGAAGGACTTCATGAAAACCTTCCGTTGTGGAGGCTCCTAGACCTCGATTGTTGTAAGCGAGGGCTTTCGCAACATATTGCGTATCATCATTTCGAGTCATGCAACACTCATTACAACGTCATGTACCCCTTTGACGTTGCCTTTACCGGGACTAGTAAATCGATCATATATTTGCAGAAATGGAATCAAGATATCTGACAATGATAGAAATAGTGTGAGAAAACCGCCTAAATGTGTCTTGGATTTCATGGATCAAAAAAGAAATGATCCGAAGCAAAAACCAAGCAAATCAGAAAAGTGTAACTTTAAGATATTCTTCTTTCTTGAGAGCTTTGCACTTAATCATAACCAGCGGACACAGCATTTGTGATCATCACAAAGAATTAGCCAAGGCCAGCATGTAATATCAATGTTTCAGCTATGAATTCTGTATAGCTTTCACAATAGAAATTCGGATTTTAGCTTACTTCTAGTAATCAGATCTCAGACAATTCTAGGATCGGGAGGCTAACATTTTGACCACTCGTTGTACCCAATGATCTCTACTTAACGTCAAAATTTCAAGAAATTCTGACGTGTAGTTTTCGAGAAAACCAAGGTCAAACATGAGGTTTTTTGGGACCCCGGGACCCATAAAAACTATTTACCTGCAACAAAACACGCTGTAGAAGAATTTAGTCTGCGACAGTAGATCGAGCATAGTTTGAGCTTCATTTTGATTATAGAATATTCGACTCTTTAACTGGTCCTATAGATTTTATCAGGAGTTCAATTTACCATGGAGTGTCAATTTAGACCGATTTTGTAAGTTCTTCCAAAAATTGAAATTTAGAGATATAATTCTGAAAACCATGTCGTACTGATCACTTTTGACGCCCTATCGATTAGTCTATTCGAAACTTTCAAATAATGTTTAGGTACAATGATACTGACACCTTTGGGGTGCTGTTTTTGGAGAAAATCGACTTTTTGACCTGCCCTCCTCGAGTTAGCGTATGAATTGTATCGAACACAAGTGTCATTTCTTATATAACTCAACGAGGACTACAAAACTAGCGTAGTTAAATTATGCCAGAAGAATGTGCTGTAAAAAGGGGGGGGGGGAGCTGCGTGGACGTACTCAGTAATTATATTTACTTGGCCAGATTTGAATTTTTTTGGCTTTGTTAAATAAATATGAGAATCTTTGCGAAAATCCATTGCTATAATAGTGAATCAAAACCTAAGGATATCGTAATATCAAGAAACATACTCGCTGCTTTTTTTGCTGCATTTTTACGATAAAGTTTCCGTCAATTTCTGCTTTTTGAAAATAATTTTCTGCATTTCAGAGATTATAAAATGGCATGTCTTCTTTGAACGTTGAAGCAACCTTATCAACTATTAGTATATGAAGGTTTATTTTTCATATAATAGATACATAAAGCTAGTCTCAACCATTTTTAGTCCTCAAGAAATCCTGAAACGATCTGTCAGGAACGTGGACCCACTGATCTTGTCATGTTTTTCTCCGCATCCTTTCTTAGTTACTCATAATACCCCTCTACAAGATTCTTTTAGATTCCGGCCCAAATTTCTTTGCTGAATGATGAATGCAGAGCACAGCTACGATGCACTATTGATCCTACTCAGAATATTTATAAAAATAATATAGGATTCTCTAAAGAACATATAAACTATTAATCACGATCTCATGTGAATTCTGGTGTAAAGACCTAGTCAATAATCTTAGTTGAACCTGAAGGAATCTCAACAAGAATGCAATAGATGGTCACTGTTGTAGCTGTTAATTACCATAAGTTGGGCCCACTTCACCATTCACAACCCTGCTAAGCTGCCTAAATGAATACGGGTTGAAAAATAACCGCAAACCGTTGAAGTTCTAAGCTAGAACTTCAAACTCAATGCTATTTCAAGTGCTTCAGAGATCCTGGGATATTGTAGCTGTAGATTTTTCAGAACTAGTGTCCTACATGGGTACGATGCGTTATACCTGGACCCTCCTCTCCAATCCGAAGCTGACTAATATCCAGTACATACTATCAAAGTGATATTACAGTCTTCTTAATTTTGACTTTACATGAAAAAGTATATTGTTTAATTTCTTACAAAAGCATGAGCAAAAAAGAGGATTCGTCTAAAATTTGATTAAAAAAGGGATATGACTCAGGATTTATTTGATCTCTTTTCGCTTCTAAAATCTGGTCAAATTCAGTCAGCATATGTTTGCTTGTTGCTGATGAAGCTGGAATGGAACGTATTGGTGGTGCTAAAAGCTTTAGTTGTTGAAATATAGATTGATACTATTCTTCTATGAAAATACAGTTTTATCTTCTCGGAAGCTCATATTTCTCTTAGTATATTAAGTGACTACACCATTGTAGCGCCTCAACACCTTCGAATCAATTTTTTCATTAAAAACCAATTCTCTTAGTAGAACAAATATTGATTCCTACTCATTTGATGCTCTCAAGTGCAATTAATTATCCAATAATGATCGGACTAACTTTCAATTCCATACTTTAACTTAAATAGCAGTTTGAAAAAGTAAAAATAATTCGAAAAGTCGAGATCTGAACAGCTACTGGGTCGGGTACTGGATAGTATCTAAATTTGCACTCCATGCGGTGGGGCACCGGAAGCCTGACCTAGTTGCGGGGCACTATTCCGGATTTCATCGTCTCTTTAGCGAAAAAGAGTGAATCCTGGAAAGATCCTTACCAGATCCACAATGGATGTGATATGAAAACATTAACGATGTTCAGTGGGGCTTAAAAAGATTGTTAATTTTTATGATGTACTTGTTAGCTTAAGTATAATTACATTTGCACCCGATCAGATGGAACTGACTTGAAATCTCTATGCAAGTAGCTCACGTGTTCGTCAACCGGATAAAATGGAAATAATTCAGTGACAAGCAATACAATGCTTCTTCTTGAAACTTATGGACATGAAATCAAGGATTAATACATATTTAATTGTGATTTGAACTTTATAAAACTGTTTCTCATCCTCTTTTCCACATTTATAGGATACTTCGAAAATAATTTAAATAATATTTATTTTTAATTTAATATATATTTACTTTTTACCAGTAAATAAATAAATATTATATTTGCCTATTTACCACTAAAGTAAAGGTAAGCTGCCAGTCCTACTACAGCTGTTTTTATTTCGGATCATGTTCTTGACAATGACGGTTCGCTAATTCAAGAGTCCAATAGTGACGCTCTAATAAAATAACAGTGCAAATTCAGTTCTCGAGAACGAAAGTCTTCTTTCAATCTCCTTTGAAGGATAAAGAGGGGCTGCCTCGGACTCGTTTGTAGAACGTTGCAAGCTGAATAATACTTCAAAGGTTCATGAGAAGTCAATTCCACCAAAATGACATTTATCACTTTCGCAAAACGAGGTCCAACACCAATAAAAAATACTAACCCTAAGGATGTGGATCTAGGTATTTCTTTTTCTGCATCCAGGTACACCGGTATCAATTCCTCTCAGACTCACACCAACAATGTAAAATACACAATAGAATAAAAAATCCTTTAGAGCTTCGCGCAACACTCTAAAAAAATAGGTTTAATACCGAACTTCAGTGGTTCAGTATATATGATCGAAACGGGTTTTGGTTCGGTAAAGTGAAAATCGTTTCGAAGTAATTATACAAAACTTTTCTAAGTTCAGAAGAAAAGGTAGGATTTCGCAATTTTTCAACCAAACTTTCTGTTAGACCCGAAAACTAGTCTAGGGTTTCGCACTTGAAGTGCTAATCCATTTTTAGTTTCTTAAAATTCAAAAATGTTTCGTAGTATATCGACCGAATGACTGATGGTTCCTATTTCTAACCGAGGTTTCCGTCCTTCTTATTCTGAGTAATGAGATATTTCGTATAATATTAGAAGGTTTAGAATTTTCTGTAGTGAACTTTTCGCTTTCATATTATTGACCTTATGGTTTTGTATATTGTCCACAAAAAATTTCAGTTTCATAGGGGTGATTAATGGTTTCGCACAAACTATACAAAATGATTTGTAGTTCTGTACACTTTCTGGTGACTTTCCAATTTTCTTAAAATAACTTTACATCTTTTGTTAAAGCATTCGTAGGTTCCATGAACTTCGTACAAAACCAAAATCGGTTTGTATTCGTGTACATAGGTTTTAATTCTTTTTCATCAATAGAAAATGCTTCAACGTTACCTTTAGTAAATGAATCAATAAACAATATTCACTTTTAGAGCAGATTGAAAAACCCGCAAAACTAATTTCCTAAATAACGTCAGCGATTCAGCCAAGATACTGAGTAAATCTTTTCTCGTCCAAACATCAACAGTACAAATCTAATATCTATTGTCTATACTCATGTAAAAAAATGAAAAGAATGTCACTTTTCATAGCCGATTCACTGGGCATTCAAAACTCCATGCTACATGGTAAATTTCGTTTTAATTTTTCTGTACTAGAAAGTCGACCTTGTATAAGCTAAAAGATTTTACAACATTTTTTGATTCATTCGTCCAGTGTTGAATGTTCAGAAAATGTTTGCTGACCTGGAAAAAAGCATTTCAATCTGATTTTCTAGATATTCGAAAATCAAGTCCAATTTTCTAGAAAATCATTTAAACAATGACAGTTATATAGTCATTGTTCGATCATGTATATATTTCAATCAAAAGTGTTGTATATTTATTATTTCATCCAGCCACTGTAGCTAGTTGATAAAAAAAAATTTTGCCGATACGACATGAGTTAGTCCTTGTTATATGAACAGGCACATGATGCCGATTTATTTCTTATGGCTCACGAAACTATTACAAATAAAATTTTCTCAATATAAAATCGACATTTTCAACCTTTCAGATGTTTCAAACTGTATTTGAACTGTTACGTAGTATTTTCATGTTTAAGCTTAAGAATCTTATTTTGAGTATATGTTTCTGATCATAATGTTTTTAAATAGTTAAGTTTTTTCCCTTTGAATTTGTAACTGCCTTCCACAGTCATGGAAATCTTGCTTTCCTTCATGAAACGTGCTTGCCATTTACTCATCATTTCTCACTGAGCTGCTAGAGCTGCAATAAAGAAACAGCTAATATATTCTCATCAGAAATTAGTGACATCTATTCACTAATCCTGTCTGTACCAAAGGTCGGTGACGTGCAGTAACCATTTTTCAGATCGTCTATCATTTCTGCGATGATCCTCAACCCTTGCGGTAACTGTCTGTGATGGAGGAATCACCTGTCTGTTACGGTCTATTTGTGAGGGGGCGGTGAGGGGTGGGGTGGGGTTCAAAATGTCTACCTTAAACACTCCTTTCATGTCGTGTTTCAAAAAATAGTCGTGAACTAATATGAAAAAGGTGATTGAAAATTTCCCTATAATTTTCAATGGTATTGACTCTACGCTTCTGAGCTAACACAATCTACCGCAGAATGAATGGTGTGAACGAGTAGTGTGTACATCGCTTTATCAAATAGAGAATAGACGAAAAAACAGTCAAATACGCTTTTTTATTGTCCAAGTTCTCGATTTATTACCAAAAAACCCAGTTAAATGAATCGTTATCCACCTTTGATCACACCTGATCAGGTCCAATGAGCCGGCAATGTCCTATGACAATCTGGGTCATGCAACCACTTACAGATTCGCCCGTTGAAGCGGATTCGATTAGTTGAGGGGTAACTAGGACCTCATGTCAACAGTAGATGCCTGCCAGAGCCCTGGCGTGAGTCCTGACAACAAAAATAGATCGGATTCCAACATAAAGGATCCAAATATACTTCTGTCAACCACAGTGCGAGCTAATTTTCGCGGTCTTATAGAAATTCGTATAATATCTGATCGAACGTACTTTTTCGAATGAGTCTCAACGAATGGAAGAATTTGTGTTGTTATATAATAAGATTTGACATATTCGGGCGAATTAAAGGTCTCACCGCTAAAGAATGAGATTCTCAATATAACTCGTTGGTTTGTATGGGTGTGACATCAGAATTTTAAAGTATTTACAGCCCATATGCGATACCTACAATACAAACAATCTGAAAAATTTTCTTCTGCTTTTTCTTAATGGTTGCATAGAGTTCGTGAAGTTCCACTAAAAGAAGCATTATCAAAATCTCAACAAAACAAAGTTTACGAATTTGCAAAGTTCAAAAGTAGGGGTGGCACTTTAACTTTAAAAACTTTAAGTAAAATGTTAAAGTTAAAGTGTTTTTACTTTAACTTTAAAGGTTAAAGTTAAAGTGATTTACTTTAACCTTTTTTTAAAGTTAAAGTGTATTTTATTTTTTATACCTATCACTATCCGAACTGATTAATTGATGCTCGCTAGGCTCGCTGCAACCTATGAGACGTAACAAAATGAAAAAATTAACTAAGTTCAATCGACTTTAAACCACTTTAAACTTTAAAATCAACTTATAAAGTTATTTAAAGTCGTTTCAAATTGTTTTAATTTTAATTTTTCTGTCGTCTTATTGGTTGCAGAGGGTCTAGCGAATATCAATTAACCAGTCCGGGTAGTGATAAATACGAAAAAGAAAATTCACTTTAACTTTAAAAATAAAGTAAAAGTAAACTACTTTAACTTTAACTTTAAACTAAATTTAAAGTGCCACCGTAGTCAAAAGCATCCCTGCTATTTTCTCGTGTATGTGATCATACCAGAAAAATTGCACTTTTCTACAAGATCTTTCCACAAATCGTTTATTGAAATTCAAGTTACACGTTTTTTAGTGCGAAACGACGACTCGCGTACCACTGTTCAGAGGATATAGAAGGAGAATGTGAAATGTGGACGCAACGATACGCTCTCCATTACTTCGGGTTAAATTTCATCGAGACAAGGAAATAATATGCTCGTGATCCTTTGATGGATCAAGGGTTCAAGTACCTCTCTCGAAAACCTGCCGTTCTGTCTTGGGTTCGATTTCCGATTGAAGAGCATAGTTTTCTTTTCGGTTGTGCCATCGCAATCTGATTAAGTAAATGATGTAGTGTTGTGTTAACAGAGCTCTATCTACCCCCAAAAGAAAAGTAGAAAAAAATCCTAGCAAAATTTGTGTTGAGCGCATCGTCGATGGATTTTAATTACTTTAAAATTCGAGTATCTCACCCTATATCCACAAACAGTAGCTCCTATCTCGAAATTCTATATTTGGCGAATAGATCTTTCATTGGAGCCCAATATGTCTAATCTTTCTTCCTATAAGCATAAACCCATCGATTTTAACAGCCCGATACGTGATTATCATTCACGATCAGAGCAAAATCGTATCATAGCCAGCAATGCGAAAACACGTAGCAAAATAAGGAAGGACAACTAGACTTTACTCGAATTTGCTTGGAAGCATTAAACCTGTGTGACGGATGCGTATGAAAATCATCTGCACTTCTTTAGTGCTGTGACGTTTTCCCTCTCATTTGTACTTCGTTTACGAAGTTGCCCTGATGAGTGACGCTAAAAACACACTAAACTTAGAAGAATATCCGTCCAAACACTGACCACTAAAAGAAGACACATTTGTGAGGCCATCCATGACTTTTCTCCTTCAATCAAAGGAGCAAGTTGCTTTCTATATAAAAATTACATCTAGTAACTCACTTTGTTCGATGATTGCAAATATATCTGTTTGTATGCAGTACTGCGCCGTCGCTCATGTGTAAAATAAAAAAAACGAAGAGAATAACGATAGAACGAGTGAAGTGAGCAATATTCCTGTTCTTTCTGTGTGAATAAAGTAATTCATCATTTTAAACGCATTTAGAGGCAAGAACAGGTAGTTGTGAAGGATAGACAAACACAAGTGAGCCTTACATATATGCATGTATTTTGATGATGCACATGGTGTGATAATGCGCCATCCTTGTAACCAGTTGTTCTATTATCATGTAATTATTGCCATTATTCATCTTTATATTGCAATTATAAAGGTGAATAAGGGCAAGAATTACATGATAATGCAAAGACCGGCTACATGGGCAGTCGTAAACAAATTACTGTGATAATACTTTTTCGAATGGTGTGGAGAAATATTTCTAATGTTTTGGTTTCGTTTTCTTAAATGGATCCCTTCGATAATATCAAATTATTGGACATATTTCGTTACGCAATTAACATAACTGAAGTAGTTTGCTTAATTTTTCTTTGATAAGCTTTAGGACAGAAATATGCGAGTTGCATATACAGCTACGGCAAAATTGATGAGTGTTCTATTATTTTTGACGAAATATAATCTAAATAAGAACTTTTACAATTTTCTGGATATTGAAAGAACCATAACGTCTTCTAGTATTTACACTATAGAAACCTGGATTGTTGACTGAGTCTAGTCAGACTCATTTGTCACTCTTTGAAATTCATATATATTTTTCACGCAAAAATGATTTGTACGATATTTATGGAAGTAAAAATTTCGTAGTTTATGGTTTGAAAAAGTTTAATTTCAAAGTCATTAGATCTAAGACAGAATTAGTGATAGCTTCGTAGTATTTGTTGGGAGCTGTGATTCCATTAAATTAGGAGAGCTAGTTATTAAAAACGGCTGAGTATTTATATAGAAACTGTAACGGAAATATGTGATATAAATAACTTCCATTGAGACGAACGGAGAGGCACTTATGCCTTTAGCCATTTTGGCTTGATGTTGATTCGACTGTGTACTACATCCAAATCTATCGATCTGACATGGAACACGAGTTTATACAGCAGAGAGAGAATAAGAAAGAGGATACGATACAATGAATTGCAGCAGAAGAAAAAGAATAGAGAACGTTAACCAACAGATGACACGAAGGCTATATCGCATCAGCGATATGAATTATTACATACATCAACCTTTTTAGTAATTGCATAACATATTAAGTTTTATCATGCAATACAAGAATATCACGTCATTCAAGTGTGATGTGCTAATTGGCATATGCCCCCGAGTGTCTAGAAAATACATAGGATGAAAAAGAAAAATACACACGAAAGAACTTATAAGTGTACGCAACATCATCAAAAGTCAGAAAAATAGTATAAAAAGGATCGGTGATACCAACTTTGGTCGAAACGTAAAAATGTCGAAAAGTAAAAAGGTCGAAAAGGGAAAATGTCGAAAGTAAAACTGTCGAAGGTTAAATTAGTCGCAAGAGGAATGATTTCAATAAAATGAAAAATGACTCTTTATTTTTCTTTTGAACGTCGAAAACTTAAAATCAATCAACAAAATCAACAGATGAATGGTTGTCTTGGCTAACTTCAATATAACCTGAGTAGAATCATTTGGCATTTTTCGATAATACAAACGGAAAGCCTGTAAACAAGCCGGATGCACCGATAGGATTGTCACCGTATCGTTTGCATAAAATGTTAATGCGATGCTGTATTACCGATGTTCGGTACTTCTTTTTCTTTGATGCGCCACTCGACCATTGAGCGATTGTCACTGTGACTTGTTTCTCTTCCCGGTGCAAGAAATTAATGAATTGCAAAATGTTCGGATGATATTGTAGAAGTCGAGAATTCATTCTGCTATGATAGCCTTCAATAAGAAAAAACATGAAATAGTTGTCTAAATCATTCCTACCGAAATCAACTCGGCGAGAGCTCGTTCTTTGATTTGCAGTATAACTCGTTTTACTTCGATCGATTCAGGATTTGGAGAGTGATCATGTTCCTCTTGGCCACCATCGATGTGCACATCGTCCAAAGTGGTGTGGACATACATTAAACAACCACTAACTATGGAAACTCAGTACCTTCTTTTGGCTGATTTCTTGTCGTACTTGTACACATAACCATTCATAGCTAAAAATGTTTGACCTTTGTTCGATTTAATGAACCATAAATTGGCAGCAGTAGTATTAGACACTTCAATAACCGTACCCATACTACCCATGTAGCCGATGTCGTGATATAATGTACATTGCAATGCATTATTTTCTAATGAAACATCAATGG